>WSYH01002638.1:0-82357 GCA_036426205.1 Ascaphus truei | reverse complement strand
GTCATTTATTTATTTATTTATTTATTTAGATTTATTTATTTATTTTTTGGTGGCTGCTGTGTGTGTTCTTTTTTATTGTGGGTAGTGGGGGTGGGTGAAGGGGGTATTAGCCCCAACGGTGGTTGTTTAGGGCTTGTGGGGGGTAGCGGGAGGGCTTAACCCCTTCATGACCGCAGCGGTATTAACTGCTACGGCCGTGAAGAGGTTAAGTGCACCCGCAACCCCCCGCAAGTCCTAAACTCACACCAAAGGCCAAATACCCCCCTCACCCACCCCCGCTACCCACAATAAAGCGGGCACGGTTGGTTAACCCCTTCATTGCCTTAGCGGCTATACGCTATGGTAATGAAGCAGCATTTCTGTATTTTTAATAATATTGTGCAGGAGCAGGGGGTCCCTGAGCATTAATTTCTGGCTCAGGTAACCCGTTGCTCACTGTACAATATTATTAAAATACAGAAATGCTGCTTCATTACCATAGCACATAGCCGCTAAGGTAAAGAACGATTCTTTATTGATGTGTGTGTTTTATTTATACTGTACATGTGCAGAGGGTCCCCGGAGCAGAACCGCTGTGGTTTTAGGTCTGGGGACCCCCTGCTCCCCGAGATACTCCCGAGATACAGACCCTTTATGAGGTGCCGGTATCCCTCTGCCTTTAAAAGGTCCCGATCACGGACCGCGCCTGTAAACCAAAGCAGAGGGATACCGGCACCCCTAAAGGGGCTGTATCTCGGGGAGCAGGGGGTCCCGACCTAAAAACACAGCGGTTCTGCTCGGGACCCTCTGCACATGTTACAGTATAAATAAAACACACACATCAATAAAGAATCGTTCTTTACCTTAGCGGCTATGTGCTATGGTAATGAAGCGATTTCTGTATTTTAATAATATTGTACAGTGAGCAACGGGTTACCTGAGCCAGAAATTAATGCTCAGGGACCCCCTGCTCCTGCACATATTATTAAAAATACAGAAATGCTGCTTCATTACCATAGCGTATAGCCGCTAAGGCATGAAGGGGTTAACCAACCGTGCCCGCTTTATTGTGGGGTGAGGGGGTGGTGAGGGGGGGTATTTGGCCTTTGGTGTGAGTTTAGGACTTGCGGGGGTTGCGGGTGCACTTAACCTCTTCACGGCCGTAGCAGTTAATACCGCTGCGGTCATGAGGTGGTTAAGCCCTCCCGCTACCCCCCACAAGCCCAAACACCACCGTTGGGGCTAATACCCCCCTTACCACCCCACTACCCACAATAAAAAAGAACACCACACAGCAGCCACCAAAAAATAAATAATAAATCTAAATAAATAAATAAATAAATAAATGACTATAAATAAATACATTTGAAATACATTTTTATTTATAGTGAAATGTGCAGGGGTCTCCGAGCTGAACCGCGTTGGTTTCAGGTCGGGGGACCCCCTGTCCCCGAGATACAGACCCCTTTATGAGGTGCCGGTATCCCCTCTGCCTTTAAAGTTCCCAATCACGTGACCGCGGCCTGTAAACCAAGCAGAGGAGTACCGGCACCCCTAAAGGGGCCTGTATCTCGGGAGCAGGGGTCCCGAACTTAAAACACAGCGGTTCTGCTCGGAGACCCTCTGCACATTACAGTATAAATAAAACACACATCAATAAAGAATCATTTTACTTTAGTGGCTATGTTCTGGTAATGAAGCAGCCATTTCTGTATTTTTCATAATATTGTACAGTGAGCAGGAGTTCCCTGAGCAGCAGAAATTAATGCTCAGTGGACCCCTGCTCCTGCACAATATTATTCAAATACAGAAATGCTGCTTCATTACCTAGCGATAGCCGCTAAGGCAATGAAGCAGAGCAGAAATGTGAAAAAACACTAGATGGCGCTCTACTGCCACAAGCAGTGAAAAAATCTTATGCAAAAATTGTGCAGTGATAACAAAATTCAAATAATAAACAGTGAAATATATTAATATCAGTGAATTAAAGGCAAAAAAAACATTATCACTCGACCCCGACAAAAGACGTTCCAGAAGTCTTGGCAGCAATGTGTAGAGGAAGTTCCAGGGGAGCGTCGCGTATGCACATAAAAAGAAAAAAACAGTGGATAGTGTGATATTGTAAAAACAATATGAAGTGAGAATAAATAACGAGTTCCTACTCACAAAAGTAGCAGGAATATAGGCATGTGAGTGAATAATATCCGTGATGCAGCCCGTTCCGGAGGTTTGGTATATAGGTCAGCACATCTTGGAAAATAGAAAACAGCCATAGTGTAGATGGAAAATAACTTTATCTAATAAGTAAGACAATGGAGGCTTACGGCTTTAGAAGGGAGTACAGCATTGGGATATAGTCTCAGATGCAGCATAGGTCGCTCCGTCTGCTTCTCCCCTGCGGGCTTCCGCAAACGTCACTTCCGGATCGTGACGTCACTTCCTGCCGGAGCTAAGGATCGTGAGAGTTCCCTTTGCTTCTTTCCCTCCTCTACCAGAGGGCGACGGAAGCCCGACTCGACGCGTTTCGACGTGATGACGTCTTCTTCAGGAGTGGCTATGGGTACTCACAGCTCGGTATAATACCCACTACCTTGCTGTGATTGGTGCTTAACTTATTGACGGCGCGATTTAAAATGCAGTTATCTAATCCATACAATATGCTATAACATGTGCACACTATAAGTTAAACAATGGCAATAAAATGCAATATGCTTTCACATAAACAAATAATTAATATATATGCACACATAAAGTTAATCAATAAATCGTTTATAGGTAACATGATCTAATATAATGCATAACACACTATTAAATACAATAATGATAAAATGACTATTTTATAACAATTAAAAAGTATAAGACGTGTTGATGTGCCCCCAAACAGCATGAACACTCAAAATATCAAATTCGACGATTGATGTACTTGGTGATGATAAAATGAGAAAGAAACATATTAAGAGATGAACATTATTCAGTCAATATGCTAAAATATAATTAATAAAAAATCTATTATATCTATAATTATAACAGTTATAAAACCAATTTATAAAAATGCTTTAAAATCAATTCAGCGTTCAAACCATTTGGAACCAGTGTTTTTTAATGTGTAATCCAAAGGATTCCTTTTAGTTAATTCCAATTCTCTGTCTCCCCCCTTCCAATGGGGGAAGACCTGTTCAATTGCACTGAATTTAAACCTGTAAGATCACAATTATGTTTTTATTGAAATGCTCAGAAAAAGATGTGTTAAAACATTGCGTCTGATATTACCAACATGTTCAAGAATTCTAATGTTTATTTGTCTTTTTGTTTCCAACATATTGTAACCCACATGGGCATTCTATGAGGTAGAGATGATGGTTACTCCTACATGTGATATTTCTTAATGGAAAACTTCTTTTTGGTGATATTAGAGACAAACTCATATTTGTCTGTAGCCCCTATCTACAAGCTTTGCACGTGGTGCAACCAAAAAAACATTTATTGTTGGTAACCATCTATTACTAGAAAGATTTTGGGAGAGCACTTGGAGCGAGCTTATCTTTGAGTGTCCTCGCTCTTTAAAGATGATTACTGGTTTATCTGGAACACTGTCACCAATGATACCATCATTTTTTACATATGCCAGTACTTATTTACAATATTAATGATTTTCCCGGCTTGCCTATTATAGTTCGTAATAAAAGAAAAATTAAAATCTTTCATAATTATTTATTATCATATTTTTATTTTTTCCATCTTTCAACAGATATCCCTTTATATTGTTTACCTTTTCTAAGTGAATCTATAATCTGACTATCATAATGTTATCAGAATCTGGTTTCTAAAAACTTACTTTGAATTTTAAAATTGGCTTCATCGGTACAATTTCTTTTTAATCTCCTAAATTGTCCGTAAGGTACATTCTTAAGCCAACTTGGGTGGTGACAACTTGTAGGTAAAATATAATTATTTTATCCACCCTTTAAATAATGTCATAGTTTTAATGGTCCCCTGTTCAATATAAATAGACAAATCTAAAAAATTAATTCTCTTTACTGTAGTTACAGGTAACTTAAGATTGAGATTGTTATGTTGATATAAAATGAATTTTAAAAGGCTCTCTTCATCTCCTCTCCAGATAAAAATGACATTATCAATAAATCACGCCATAGGACCAATTTGCACCCAGCTCCGCAATTGACCAAATATGGTCATCCTCCCAAACTGACATAAAGAGGTTTGCGTAGTGGGGGCAAATTGGTACCATGGCGGTTCCACACTTTTGCAAATAAAAATTATTCTCAAACCAAAAGAAATGTGTTTAATAATAAATAAATACTATCTAAAATAAATTGGTTGTTCATCAGTCATGGTGGATCTTTCGAGAGGATTCTATCAATAGCCTCAAATCCTTCCTGATGGCCTATGGAGGTATACAAAGATGTGACGTCTCCTGTTACTAAATAAAAATCATCTTCCCATCTGTGATCTTTTAATGTTCGTAAAATATCAGTGGTATCTTTAATGTAGCTTTTTTGTGTTTTCACGTAATCTTGAAGAAAAAAGTCTACATAGGCTGAGAGATTCGAGGTTAGGGAGTCAATTCCCGCTATGATAGGTCTTCCAGGGGGATTATTGGGACATTTGTGTAATTTTGGTAGATAGTAAAAAATGGGTAGTATTGGGTTTTTCTGATCTAAATAATCATATTCTTTATCTGTCCAATACCACATCATTTTTACCCCTAGTTAAAAGAGTCTGTAGTTCTTTTTGGTATTTTATGTTGGATCTCCAGGGAGTTTGCAATATTGTAGTTGTGTCTCCCAGGATTCTCTCTGACTCTTTTATGTAGTATCCTATCAATAACTTGATAGGGATGAATACATAAAAGAGTCAGAGAGAATCCTGGGAGGACACAACTACATATTGCAAAACTCCCTGGAGATCAACAATAAAATACCAAAAAGAACTACAGACTCTTTAACTAGGGGTAAAATGATGGTGTATTGGACGATAAAGAATATGAGTATTTTAGATCAGAAAAAACCAATACTACCCATTTTTACTATCTACCAAAAATTACACAAAAAGTGTCCCAATAATCCCCCTGGAAGACCTATCATAGCGGAATTGACTCCCTAACCTCGAATCTCTCACGCCTATGTAGACTTTTTTCTCAAGATTACGTGAAAACACAAAAAGCTACATTAAAGATACCACTGATATTTTACGAACATTAAAAGATCACAGATGGGAAGATGATTTTTATTTAGTAACAGGAGACGTCACATCTTTGTATACCTCCATAGGCCATCAGGAAGGATTGAGGCTATTGATAGAATCCTCTCGAAAGATTCCACCATGACTGATGAACAAGCCAATTTTATTTTAGATAGTATTTATTTTATATTAAGACACAATTCTTTTGGTTTGAGAATAATTTTATTTGCAAAAGTGTGGAAACCGCCATGGGTACCAAATTGCCCCCAGCTACGCAAACCTCTTTATGTCGTTTGGGAGGATGACCATATGTGGTCAATTGCGGAGCTGGGTGCAAATTGGTCCTATGGCGTGTTAGATTTATTGATGATGTCATTTTTATCTGGAGAGGAGATGAAGAGAGCCTTTTAAAATTCATTTTATATATCAACGATAACAATCTCAATCTTAAGTTTACCTGTAACTACAGTAAAGAGGAATAATTTTTAGATTTGTCTATTATATTGAACAGGGACCATTAAAAACTATGACTTATTTTAAGAGTGGAAAAAATAATTATATTTTACCTAAAAGTTGTAACCACCCAAGTTGGCTTAAGAAATGTACCTACGGACATTTAGAGATTAAAAAGAAATTGTACCGATGAAGCCAATTTTAAAATTCAAAGTAGTTTTTAGAAACCAGATTTCATGATAAACATTATGATAGTCAGTTATAGATTCCGCTTTAGAAAAGGTAAACAATATAAAAAGGGATGATTCGTTGAAAGATGATAATATAAAAATAACATGATAAAAATAATTTGAAAAGATTTTAATTTTTTTTTATTACGAACTATAATAGGCAAGACGGGAAAATCATTAATATTGTAAATAAGTACTGCTGCATTTTTGTAAAAAATGATGGTATCATTGGTGACAGTTGTCTCAGATAATAAACAAAGTAATCATCTTTAAAAGAGCGAGGACACTCAAAGATAAGCTCGCTCCAATGCTCTCCCAAAAAATCTTTTTAGTAATGATGGTGGTTACCAACAATAAATGGTTTTTTTGGTTGCACCAAGTGCAAAGCTTTGTAGATATAGGGCTACAGACAAATATGAGTTGTCTCTTCTTATATCACAAAAGGAGTTCTTCCATTAAGAAACATATCACTGTAGAGTAAGAACCATATCATTACTCATAGAATGCCATGTGGGTTACAATATGTTGGGAAAACAAAAAGACAAAATAAACATTAGATTCTTGAACATGGTTGTAATATCAGACGCAATTTTTAACAAGTCTTTATTCTGAGCATTATTAAAAAACATAATTGTGATCTTACAGGTTTTAAATTCAGTTGCAATTAACAGGTGTTCCCCCATTGGAGAGGGGAGAGGAGACAGAGGAATGGAATTTAACTAAAAGGGAAATCTTTTGGATTTACACATTAAAAACATGGGTTCCAAAATGAGTTGTTGAACGCTGATTGAATGATGATTATTTTAAGCTTTTTTGAAATTGGTTTTTAAACGTTTAAATTTAGATAATAGATGATTTATTAATTAGTATTTTAGCATATGACCCTAATAATGTTCTCCTTAATATGTTTCTTTCTCATTTTATCATCACCCAGAGACACAATCGTTCGAATTTGATATTTTGAGTGTTCAGTGTTTGGGGGCAGATCAACACGTTTCTATATACTGGTAATTGTTAAAAATAGTCATTTTATCATTATTGTATTATTAATAGTGTTATTGATGGCCTATATAGATCATGTAACAATAAACGAGTTATTGATATACTTTAGTGTGCATATATATTAATATGTTGATTTATAGTGAACATATTGCATTTTATGCCATTGTTTTACTTATAGTGTGCACATGTTAGCATTATTGTATGGATTAGATACTGCCTTTAAATCGCGCGTCGTCAATAAGTTTTAAGCACCAATCACAGCAGGTTAGTGGGTAATTATACCGAGATGTGAGTACCCATAAGCCACCTGCTGAAGAAGACGTCACTCACGTAGAAACGCGTCGAGTCGGGTGCTTCCGTCGCCCATCTTGGTTATGATGGGGAAAATAGCAAAGGGAACTCTCAGATCCTTAGCTCGGCAGGAAGTGACCGTCAGATCCGGAAGGACGTTTGCGGAACGCGCAGGGCGGGGGAGAAGCTAGACGAGCAGACCATGCGCATCTGAGACTATACCCCAATGCTTTGTACTCCTTCTAAAGCGTAAGCACTCCAATTGCTTACTTATTAGATAAGTTATTTTCCATCTCACTATTGGCTGTTTTCATTTTTCCAAGATGGCTGACCTATTAACCAAACTTCCGGAAGGCTGCATCACAGAGTATTATTCACTCACTGATATATTCTGCTACTTTTGGGTGAGGAACTCGTTTTATATTCTCACTCATATTGTTTTTACAATATCAACTATCCCTGTTTTTTTTCTTTTTATGTTGCATACGGCGCGCTCCCCTGGAATTCCTCTACACAATGAAGGCAGTAATAGCATGTTTATGGGGGCATTAATTCTGGGCCCACATACATTGAAATAACAACTACAGTACACCCCCTGTGTTGTTAAATAAATAAACAATAAAACAGGACATACATATTTTTATTGTGTGGTTTAAACTCGCCTGCCTTCACTGTGAATCATGTAAAAACCCCTCTTCCATGTGTGTTTGGAAAAACCGTCCTGCCTTAACTGTAATCTATGTAAAAAACCCTCCCCTATTGTTGTGTGTGAGGAGCTTCCTGCTCACTGTGAAATCTATTGTAAAACCCTTCCCCCGATTGGTCTGCTAAACTTCCCTGCTTGACTAATCTGTTGTAAGACCCCCTCCCCCTTGGTGTTTTTTAAATCTGCCTGGCCTGTGTTTTTCTGTAAGTGCAGTTGTACTGTATGTAAACAGTGGGATGGGGGATCCCGTGTAAATAAACACCCACACCCAAACCCACTACCCACTGATCCCGCTGTTGCTGCAAAACAGAGACAAAAATTAAAACATACACAAGTATGTCCCCTAACCCCTTAATCACCATAGTCGGTATTAACCGCTACAGTCATCATAAGGGGTTTACCCCACCCTAACCCACCACTGGGATGCTATCTAACCTCCCACACTAACCCCCCGTTTGAGCCTAACACCCAGTACCAACAAGGGAGGCTATCCACATACTCGTTGGGGGGAAGAACACCCCCCACCCAACCCCCAGTACCCACAAATAAAAGCAGGAACAGTGACCCACAAAAAATATTAATAATTTGTATAAATACATTACCCACCCCTGTGGCCCCCATTATACATACAAGATTTATCCTTTCTACAAAGGGTTACATAAGCAGCCCCACGCGAGTCCCCGTGGCTGGCAGGGCCTGTGGACAGACCTACAGTTTTACCAGCAGCCCTGCTGTTTAACAGGGGTATGGATGCCTGAGTCGTGGATCCCGCCAGCATCAGGCCCCGGTTGTCTCTGTCGGTAGTACGTGGGCCACAATTAGCTCCCCACGGTAGGCCCGGGATGTTTGGTAGCCCGGGTCAGACCAACAGGTGTCTGGCGGGGATACGGGTGGTTCCTGGGGGTCTGGGGGGAACAACCGGAGTGGCTTCATACGGGCGCGGTGCGCTACACAGAAGGGGGACCAAACATCATATCCCGCACCTACGGGTCGCGGTTGCCCCACAGAAGGGGGACACTGGGACACACATCGTCATCCCGCGCAGACTACGGGTACCGCGGGCCCCCTCAGAAGTTGGACCACACTCATCATCCACGATGTGTCACACGCGTGGATGTGAGAATCACAGCCTGATACCCTTGGGAATTACCGCGGAGACGATACCGCCAGGGGTGCGCAGAGGTCCCACGCAGAACCACGGAACCAAACCACCTGAATGTGAAAAGAATTACCGGCATATACATGTCAATACATACGACACCCTCCCCCCCCAAACCTACAACTAATAATGTGCAAAAAACACTATCAATAGGATAAATGATTATTGCCCATTATTAAAAACATGAACTAGCATATAATCAATAATAACGTACTACTGACCTCTCAATACAGTTAGAGTGTCCGTCGCCAGCAAAATCCTTGATCTTGTCCAAACATAGCATTAGCATAATACAAGCCAAACATTGCAATACATTGTCAGATGACTAATTAAACCCCGTGTAAGACACCTTATCAGATAATGGATCCGCAAGGGGTTAGTTAAGGGGTTAAGCCACAGTGGCACCAGATACCCACCCTTCACCATGATTGTTGGACGTGGCTTCATCAGACTATATATACTATAGAATAAGATATATATTATAGATAAGTTATATATATATTATAGAATATCATATTATATAGAGATATAGAGATATATATGATATATAGATAATATATAATATATTATATATTATATATATATACACCAGTATATATACACACATCGAGAACGACCAAATACAAATAAGGGGTGGAAGGGTTATCAAATGTATAGTGTCCCAAACAAACACTTCTCCTACAGACACTACATAAAATACATAAATTCCTTTAATAATCCTAAGGATTCTCACAATCTATATCATCACAAGCAATGAAACACCTCCATCCATATAAATGTGCACAAAATTATGCACCACATATACATTCTGCCAAAATGATATCAACAAGGTAAAACAAAATCAATTAGCAATTGTATAATTTTCAAACAATTCCCAAAATTCAAACTCATCCTGGAACAATGGAACAATTAACTAATTCACGCTGAGCAGAACAATTGAGCCTGTGAAAAAAATATAAGTACCACCAAAATCCAACCTTTAAAAAAGGCTATCGCTGACCTCCTCAAACACACAACCAATACAATACCAAGGAAACATCTATCTAATTTTACCATACTATAAACTCAACAATTAAGCATACGCTAGTATAGACAAATTAATTAAAACAATCAAATCAGCTTTTAAAACAAAATCACTCTCAAGAATCAACAAGTAAACACAAAAATAATTAGCAATCATTTTACAAGTCTCCCTTAAACATACCAACTCCATCCTGCACAATGTGGGGAAACAATTAAACTAATTCACTGCCTGGAGCAGAAACATTTAGCCTGTGAAAAAATACGTTGTAGTACCGACCAGAATAAACCGTTGTTAAACCAAGGCAAAAACACAATACAATACAACGATTACATCTATCTAATTTTAAAACTTACTTTAAACACAAGTAAAGCATAGAAGCATGACATAATTGAATTTAAAAACACATCAAATCAAGCTTTTTAAAACAACACACTTGCTTACCCTCGTCTGTATATATCTTCTCATAGAATACATACATAGATACATACAGTGGAGCAAGAAGATGAGTTGTTATACCACAAAATAATACACATGTTAAAAACCTGTTGTAAAAAAAGTCACAAGTTAAATAAAATAATATTCGTAGTTCACTTACCATTACGTGCCCCCAGCCGATGACAGCCCAGTCATGACGGAGCATATGCCACCAATACCACGATCAGGAACCCATAAAATAATATAAACCATAAAAATAAAATCAACATAAACAAAAGTCCAAAATCCAATCACAAGGGTATTCATTGATCTCTTAAGTCTGACTATCTCATGCTCCTTCAGCGTCTGAGGGGTATTCTTCTGCGTGTCACTCTATTCGCGGGCCAGCAAGTGGCGGTGGTTTTCTTAAAATGTGTCTGTCGTGTCCAGTTCTGTGGCTTCTTTCTTGCCGCGAGGTCTTCGATCTCCACGGACGTCTGGCTTCAATATGAGAACGACATAGGCTTTTTAAAGGCACTCTGACGTTGACATTTTTCGTCTGGTTACTACGGTCATGATGGCCGTGAAAACCATGTGTTTTGGCGACAAAAAAAATACTAACGCGGACGTTAACTAAAGGGAATGAAAGCAAGGCCACATCGATGGCTTGCTTCGAATTGCCTTTAGGATGGACGTCCTAAGGAAAAAGGCCATGGCCGCCCATCAATTGGCTAGGGTAGCCAATCAGAGTGATCTGAAATCATCCCTCCTCTGATGGATCTAGTATACCATGTGACAGAGGCTTGGGGGAGGAAAAGGATGAGGATAAAGAGGGGGGATAAAGAGATGCAGCTAGTGAAGGAAAAATTGGCCATACAAATGGCGCAAAACAGAAAGGGAATCCCTGCGCTTCTCCCATACGGGAAGCAATCAATGGGGAATAGTAGTGTATAGTGTATGGGTTGTAAATACCTATAGAAAAAAGGAGGACTTTTGCGTATACATCCTTGATCAAATAATGCCAAAGTTCGCTAACCACGTCAAGGTCGTCTTCTTTAGCAGGTCCCCTACGCAATTCTAAAGTGCATATAGTGTTTGTGAAAAATAAGCCAGAAGGGGTTACAAGATCAAGCATAGCTTGGTTAACTAGGGGCAATTAAAAAACTGGTATATACCGTACAGGTACTCACATGTAGTGAAGTGAAGATAAGGGACCTTGCTGGAGATTATTCACCTAGAAGAGGAGGGGCTGGAATGCCACAAACTGCCATAGTAAGCCAGTGCAGGGATGGCTAAATTATTCATTAACCAGCTAGAGTGTTGCCCTCTAGGAGGTGCTGCAAAGGATTAAAATCGCCGCCCAACAAATAATGGTAAAAAGCTAAATCATAACACCTGCGGCGTCTCAGTGATAAGAGCATGCAGCATGAAGAACTGACCAGGAAATGGCCATCAAATGTGAAAACGAGAAAGTGAATTCCTGACGCTTCTGACCATAGGGTAGCAATCAATGGGGAACTATATACACATACATCATAATATATCCCATTGATGCTGATCCCTATGGAGAAGCGCAGGGATTCTACTTGATCTGTTGGCACACTATATATATATATATATAAAATATTAACAAACAACGGGAGAGAAGCTGGCGCCTCTAAGGAACATGTACAATAAAATATAGGTGTGCATGAACGATATGAGTGGTAAATGTTAAATTTAAGTAAGCGATACAAAACATCATATAGTAATAATGTGGACCTCATAATGATATCAGGCCCCAAACAAAAGATAGGAACGATAACCAATAAAAATAATATAAAAGCAAAAAAGGCTGAACCAGTCCTCCAAATAGTCAATGAAAAGGTAGTGATGGGTTGCAGGTCTCTCGGCAGCTCTCAGTATGGACCAAAACCATGTCCCATACGGTATCTAAAAGCAAAAAAGAGGAGCACTGAGAGCGCCGGGTAGACCATGCGTATAAAGGTTATAAGGAGGGGGGGAGGGGAGAGGAAGGGGGTAAAAAACGGCACTTAAACAAAAGCATTTAAACAATCAATCATAATGTGATACATAACTACACCACCATCGGTTTAGCTGACTCTTGTGGGGCACTCTAAGACAGTTGTAAGGGTTTTGCAAGTCATGCAGTGTACGAGCTGGAACAGCACCATCCGGTCAAACTGCAGGGCTTCATGGGCCGTCCAGGCCGTGGTGAGTGGTAAGCACCGTCCTAGCAAGAGTTCACAAGGCAGGAGATAGGAAAATGTCCAAAGAAAGAAGGTTCCGGTATGAATGGCTATGCTAGCAGTAGACTCGTAGGCGCTGGGAGCAAACGCTCCAGGACTAGGTGGGGACTCCATAGGAATTCCGCCCTGAGGGCTATCCCCATGGGAGAAGCGGCAGGGAGGTCACGCTGTGTTTGAACAGATGAGAAGAGAGAGAGATATAGAATTGAGATTTTGATGATAGACGTGGAGATGAATGATTAAAGAGACGGACGGGAAGGAAGAGGGACAGGAGAGAGAGACGATATATATATATATAATTATATATATATATATAGTATATATATGATATATATAATTATATATATATATATTTTTAGGATATAGATATGATATATGTATAGTATTACAGTGCGTTGCAATCACCCAAAAATCTACCGCCCCGAACCAAAATCTACATCGCCACCTAATCCGCCCCGCCAACCCCCCGCCCTATGTCCCGCCCCCAATACACCGGCCGCCTAGTCCCCGTCTCCTCCGACTTATAAAAAAATTACATAATCAAGATAAATGAGTAAATCCTAGTAAGAACATTATGTTTTTGCAAAGTCTTATTATTGTATACATTATATATTCAAATTGGTCCTTGCTGAAGTGGGTTGTGGTGGACTAGTTTCCTGTACCCTTAATCCTATTGGTGGACGCCCTCTCCGTCGGTTCACACATATTATAGAAGCAAGCTAATTTGCGCCCACCGGGATTTAAACGCTGGATCCGCAGATGCCCTCAATGTCCAGGTATCACTCATATTCCGGCAATGTTTATACATGGGGGGGATGTTATACCTACCTGGACATTCGTGGTTAGGGGGGACTTCCGATGCTCTTACGTGTGGAAGCTTAGGAGTTCAGATCTGGGAAAGAAAGGAAATGCACGTATGTGTATCGGTGTAGTATAAGATTATATGGGTAGAATAAAATATCCGGTCCAAGAGGTGAGAACCAGGAGAGAGTTGTGAGACGCGAGTTGGAGAGAGACAAGGAGCGCAGAGTGAGCGGAAGAGCGACAGAGAGGAGAGACGAGCGACGGAGCAAAGACGAGAGGGGGGAGAGCGACGGAGACAGAGAGGCCGGAGAGCGACAAGAGGGACCGAGAGGGAGAGCGAGAGCAAGAGACAGAGAGGGGAGAGAGGGATGAGACACAGAGAGGGAGAGATGAGACAGAAGAGGGGAGAGAGACAGAGAGGGAGGGAGCAGGAGGAGGAGATGATAGAGTAGGGGAAGAGAGGGGGAGAGACGGGAGAGGGTAGGAGGAGACGACGGGGAGAGACCAGAGATGGAGGGGGAGAGACAGAGAGAGGGGGAGAGACCGTAGAGGGTAGGGGACGTGGATCGACAGAGAGGGGGGGAGAGACAGAGAGGGGGGGACAGGGGGGAGAGAGCGGGGAGAGGACAGAGAGGGGGGGACGAATTCAAAGTAGAGACAGAGGAGGGTCGGGGGAGGCGACAGATGAGGGGTGGGGGAGACCAGAGACCCTTGGAGACGGAGGGGGGGGCCGAGAGAGACAGAGACGGGGGGGGAGACAGAGAAGGGGGGCGAGAGACTGATGAGTGGGGGAGAATACGAGACAGAGAAGGGGGATAGAGACAAGAGGAAGATGAGACGGGGGTGCAGCGTAACTTGTTTTGAAGGGGGGGTGGTTAGGTCTTGTGGGGTTATGTTAAACTCTGAATGCGGTAGGGGTGTGGCGATAACTGATGCGTGACGGGTGGGAGGTGGTACCTTTAACTGACTGGGTGGGGGGTGGAGACTGAAATGACCTGGGTTGAATGGGTGGGAGGTGGGGAGGGATAACCTGACTGGGTGAACTGGGTTGGGAGGGGTGGGATAACTGACGGCGGTGGGGGGGGGGGTCATGGGATAACTGACGACTGGGGTGTGGGGGGAGGGGGGGATTGAACTGACGGGTGCCTGGCGGGGCGTTGTGGGGGGCGCGGCCTGGTGGGGAAATAATGACGTAGAACTGCGGAGGCGGGGGTGGGATAAGCGGAGCTGGGTGACTGGGTGGGGTGGAGGGTTAGGGATAACTGAGCTGGGTGACTGGGGGGGGGGCTAAAATGACTGTGGTGAATCTGTTTTAACTGACTGGGGAGAAATTTTAATCTGATGCGTGGTGACCGTGGGTGGGGGGGGTTGGATGACTGACTGAGTGATCTGTGGTGGCGGGGGGTGGGGAATAACTGGACGGGGTGACTGTGTGGGGGGGGGAGAATATGACTGGGTATGTTCACTGGGTCGGGGGTGGTGGGGGATAAATTGATGGGGGACGGGGTGGTGGGGGTGGTGATAACTGATCATGGGTGATCTCTGGGGGGGGGGTGGGATAAATGAATTGGTGATATAAATGAGCTAGGGTTGACGTTTAATCTGATCTGGGGTGACTGTGGTGGGGGTCTGATCCTAGGGTCGTGGGATAACTGAACACGGTGGACTGGGTGGGGGGGGGGAATAATCTGACTGGGTTTGAATGGGTGGGGCGGAGTGGAGAATATAACGACTGGTTTGACTGGGTGGGGGTAATCTGTGTGTGGAGGAAGATGATCGGGTGACTTTAAAACTGAGCTCCTGGGATGACTTTAACTGACATGTGGTGACTGTGCTGGTGGGCGGTGGGATATGAAGTGACGGGGTGAAGGTGGTGGAGTGAGGTTGGAATATGACTGTCTGGGTGGAATGGGTGGGGGGTGGGGGGTGAGTTGACTGGGGGACACCGTGGTGGGGTGACCGTGAGTTGAAGGTGCGGGGTGACTGACAGGGGTGACTGTGGGGGGTCGCGGTGCGCGTGATGATCGGGTGGACAGGGGGTGGGGAGTGGGTGGGTGACTGAAGGGTGTGGGTGGGGGGGGGGGTGACGGAATGGGTGGGTGGGGGGGGTGTAACTGATGGGGCGTAGGTGGTGCTGGGGGGGTTAGAATGTACTGGGAGTGACTGGACTCGGACTTGGTCGGGGTGGGGGGGTGACTGACTTGATTATGAGCGGGGTGTGGTGGGGGTGTGTGAATCGGACTTCGGACCAGACTGGGTGCTGCGTGGGGGGTGGACCTGATCTTGACTGATGGGTGGGGTGGGGGGAGTGACTGACTGACTGTACTGGGTGGGTGGGGGGGTGGACGCACTTGACTGACAGGGTGTGGTGGTGTGGTGTGAACTGGCTGTGAGGTGACTGGACTTGACATGATGGGTCGGGGGCGGGGGCGGCGGGGGTGATAGACCTTGATATGATCTGGCGATGGAGCTGGGGGTCGTGACTGAATGGAATGACTGGGTAGGGTGGGGGGTGTGAATACGGGTGGGTGGGTGGGGTTGACGTGAATGGGTGGGTGGCCTGACTGGGTGAGGTGTGGGGCGGTGACTGACTGCGCTGGTGGTTGCCTCTGGTATCTGCTACACATCACACTTCTCTCATCTCCTATTACTACACAACGACTAACCAAGCACACACGGCTCAATCGGCTACTCCAGGGATTGGTATAGTATACACACAACACACACACAACACAAACACACACACGACACACACATCACAAACACACACACACACACACACACACACACGACACACACACACAAACCTAAACACAACACAATGTGTTTCATCACACACACAATGTACCGCCCGGCGGGCATAAAGTCGGTAGGCACCCGATGGGGGAGAAAAACATCCGACGTTACGGCGTAATCAATCCTGCTGGACTTCAGCGTGCGGGCAGCCGGTGGCAGCGTTAGCATCTGGAGGGCGGGATGAGGGGGCGGGCGGGAGAGAGACTACCGGCTATACTGTAACACTCCTCAGATCCAGCTGCGGGCCAGATTAGCCGGAGGAGGAGTGGGGGGGGGGGGGAGAGACACCGGCTACTGAACATCCTCGACACGAGCGGGCCCAGACGTTAGCACGGCCTTCAGGGGGGGAGGGGGGGGGGGGAGAGACACGGCTACTGTAACATCATCAGACCGCGAGGGAGGTTTTATTACTTTTATATAGCTTGTTAGCACCGGAGGGAGGGGGGCGGTGGGTAGAGGACACCGGCTACTGTAACATATCAGACCCCGCGCCCGAGGGAACAGCGGTTAGCACCGGAGGGAGGTGGGGTGGGGAGAGACACCGGCTACTGTAACATCCTCAGACCCGCGCGGGCAGTGCTAACACCGGAGGGAGGGGGGGGTAGGAGAAGAGACCACCGGCTACTGTAACATCTCAGAACCGCTGGGGCAGCGTTTTAACACCGGAGGGAGGGGGGGGGGGGTGGGGGAGAGACACCGGCTAATGTACGCACATCCTCAGACCGCGAGGGCAGCCAGGCTGTTAGCAACGGAGGGAGGGGCGTGGGGGAGAGACATCCAGAGGTACCTGTACATCCTCAGACGGCACGCACAGGGCAGCGGTTAGCACCGGAGGAGGGGGGTGGGGAGAGACACCGGGGCCTACGTAACATCCTCAGACCCAGCGGCGGGCAGCTCGTATTAGTAGCCACGGAGGGGGAGGGGGGAAGATGATCAGTGTATTATTAAATAGTTAAAAGTGTATTCCCCCCACCCCTCAGCCATCGTCCTCCAAACTCCTCCATGACCGGAAGTGCAGGAGCTGACATCATTATATCAAGAGGATATATGGAGAGGAGGAAACAGCACCGAGGAGGCACGGCCACTCCCCCCGCCCCCCCCCCCCATATACTTACCCGTGCAGAAGGGTATGGTTTGAAGTCCTGGCTAATCCATCCCGTCGTCACAGCCAATCGCTTACGATTTTTTTTTTTCCGATTTTTTTTTTTTTCGAGCGGGGATTTTTTTTTTAAACAGCAGGGAACGGTTACTGGCCATGAGACAATATAACGATTGCGCTGGCGGTTGGCGCATCAGTGGGGTTTGTTTCGGAGGCACCTGTAGATATAGTATACAGTATATATCTATATATATATATAATATATATATATATATATCTTAATATATATAGATAGATATATTATATATGATATATATTATATTATATATATTTTAGGTGATGATGAAGCCACTGTACAAAATCAGGGTAAGGGTGGTATTGGGCCACGTGGCTTAACCCTTAATCCACCTGTTGCGGTTTTATTTGATAAGGGGTTTAAGGGGTTCATTGATATCTGAATGTAATTGCAAGTATTGGATTTGTATTGCTATGATGTTGTTGGGCAAGACAAGCGATTTTGCCTGGCGACAGGAAATTCGTATGATGAGGTCAGGTAGTACTTATTTATTTGTATATGCAGTCATGTTTTTAATAATGGGCAATAATCTATTATCCATTCTGGATATAGTTATTTTGCACATTATTGGTACTGTAGGGGTGGTGGGGAGGGTGTATGTATTGAATGTAAGGCAGGTTTATTTTTTTACATTCAGGGTTGTTGCCGGGTTTGAGTGGGACCTCTGGAGACACCTGCAGGGTTATCCTCAGGTATCCCAAGGGTATCCGGCTGGGTGGTTCCACGGGGTGAACACATGGGGAGAGAATGTGTGGTCCAAACTTCTGCTGGGGGCACCGAGGACCGTAGTCGAGGGATTGACGGATGGTGGTCCCACTCTGTTGGGGGGCACCGCGAACCCGCGAACCACTGGGTGGTTAGGCTACCGGGGGGGGGGTACTAGTGTGGGAGGGATATAGCATCCAGAGTGGTGGGTGAGGGGGGTTACCCCTAATGATGTTAGTGGTAATAACGCTATGGTAATTAAGGGTTAGGGGCATTATTGGAGTCTGTTTTGGATGGAATGTTTTAATTTTTGTTCTGTTTTGACAGCAAAACAGCGAGGAGGCGGGGGTAGTTGGGTGTGGGCTGTGGTATTTACACGGGAATCCCCTCCCGAATTACAACAGTACACTGCACTCACAGAAAACAACAGGCCAGGCAGATATTATTAAAACTGAACACAAGAGGGGGGGAGGGGAGGTTACACAGATTAGTCAAAGCCAGGAATTTTAGAAGAGAAAATAGGGGAGGTTTTTTTTACAAGATTACAGTGAAGGGCAGGGAAGCTTCACACACCAATAGGGGGAGGGTTTTTTACCATAGATTACAGTGAACGGCAGGCAGGAGGTTTAAAAACCACTAATAGAGGGAGGGGTTTTTAATGATACAGTGAAGCAGGCAGGTTTAAAACACAAATTAAAAATATGAGTCATGTATTATTGTTATGTATTTTAAGATTAAACAGGGGGATGTACTGTATTGTTGTATATTGCAATGTTAGGGGCCAACTCAAATGTCCCATAACAGGCTATTCTTGCCATCATGCTTTTTAGCGGCTATCGCTACTAGGTAATGAGCAGCATTTCGTATTTTTAAATAAGATGTGCAAGGAGCAGGGGTCCCTGACATAATTTTCTGGCTCAGGTAACCCGTCGCTCACTGTACAATGATTATTAAAATACGAAATGCGCTCGTCATACCATGCTACATAGCCCGCTAAGGTAAAGAGACGATTCTTTATGATGTGTGTGTGTTATTATACTGTACATTGCAGAGGGTCTCCGGAGCAGAACCGACTGTGTCTGTTAGGTCTCGGGGACCCCTGCTCAGTCGGCCTAGGGCCGGTATCCCTCTGCTGGTTACAGGCCGCGTTGTCACGTGATCGGGACCTTTTAAGCGCAAGAGGGATTAAGGCCTCACATAAAGGGGCGTATCTCGGGGGGGAAACAGGAGGGTCACCCAACCTGAAACCAATGGTTTCAGCTCCGGAGACCCCCCTGAACATCTACACTATAAATAAAAATGTTATTCAAATGATTTATTTATAGTCATCTTATTATTTATTTGATTGTATGTATTTTTTGGCGCAGCGCTGGTGTGAGTTTTGTTTATTGTGGGTAGTGGGGGTGGTGGTGAAGGGGTATTAGCCCAACGATGGTGTGTTTAGGGCTTGCGGGTGGTAGGGAGGGCTTGACGACCCTTACTATCCGACCCAATGGCAAGACCTGCGCTTAATACTGCTTATACGGTCGTGCTGAAGGGGTTAAGTGCACGCCGAAAACCCTGCAAGTTCCTTAAATCACACCAAGGCCCTAAATCCACCCCGCCCCACCCCCTGCTACCACATAAGCGGGCACGGTAGTAATAACCCCATTCATTGGCATGTAGCGGCTATAACGCTAGGAATGAAGCTAGCATTTCTGTATTTTAATAATTATTGGTCAGGAGCAGGGGTCCCTGAGCATAATCTTGCGGTCAGGGAACCCCCATCGTGCTCATGACAATATTATTAAAATACAGAATGATGCTCTGCTTCCTTACATAGCAACTAGCGACTAAGGTAAGCGATATGAGTTTTGATTTATATATGTTTATTTATCACGTGATAGATGTGCAGAGGGTCTGCCGGAGCAGAAACCCGCTATGGTTTTAGGTCTGTGGGACTCCCTGCTCCCGAGATACAGGCCACTTTAGGGCGGTGACGGATCCTTCGTATTTGTTTACAGGCCGCCGGTCAAGTTGATAAGGACCTTTAAAATGTCAGAGTGGAAGGACAGGCATGCCCACTATAAAAGGGGGCTGTNNNTATCTCGGGGAGCAGGGGGTCCCCCAACCTGAAACCAACGTGGTTCAGCTCCGGAGACCCCTGCACATCTACACTATAAATAAAAATGTATTTCAAATGTATTTATTTATAGTCATTTATTTATTTATTTATTTAGATTTATTTGTTTATTTTTTGGCGGCTGCTGTGTGTGAGTTTTTTTTTATTGTGGGTAGTGGGGGTGGGTGAAGGGGGTATTAGCCCCAACGGTGGTTGTTTAGGGCTTGCGGGGGGTAGCGGGAGGGCTTAACCCCTTCATGACCGCAGCGGTATTAACTGCTACGGCCGTGAAGAGGTTAAGTGCACCCGCAACCCCCCGCAAGTCCTAAACTCACACCAAAGGCCAAATACCCCCCTCACCCACCCCCGCTACCCACAATAAAGCGGGCACGGTGAGTTAACCCCTTCATTGCCTTAGCGGCTATACGCTAAGGTAATGAAGCAGCATTTCTGTATTTTTAATAATATTGTGCAGGAGCAGGGGGTCCCTGAGCATTAATTTCTGGCTCAGGGAACCCCCTGTTCACTGTACAATATTATTAAAATACAGAAATGCTGCTTCGTTACCATAGCACATAGCCGCTAAGGTAAGGAATGAGTTTTTATTTATATATGTTTTTTATTCACAGTGTAGATGTGCAGAGGGTCTCCGGAGCAGAACAGCTGTGGTTTTAGGTCCGGGGACCCCCTGCTCCCCGAGATACAGGCCCCTTTAGGGGGTGCCGATATCCCTCTGCTTTGTTTACAGGCCGCGGTCACGTGATCGGGACCTTTAAAGGCAGAGGGATACCAGCACCTCATAAAGGGGTCTGTATCTCGGGAAGCAGGGGGTCCCCCGACCTGAAACCAACGCGGTTCAGCTCCGGACACCCCCTGTACATGTACACTATGAATAAAAATGTACAGTACTGTATGTTAGGGGTTATAGGGGACGGCTTTAAAGACAACAGCTCGCAAACGCCCCCATGCGTTTTTACACGGCATTGCAGTATTGCAGCCAGCGGTAATAAAATGCTTAAATCACAGCCGCGAATATAATGCTATATACCCCGGGAGAAAACGACACAAAACCGCACATCACCGGGGTCCTCTGAAATTCGCGGAGCTAGCCAAGTAAGAATAAAGTTGGTCGCCAGTGTATGATGTAATGTGTTTTGTGCATGTTTTTTTCAGCTTGCCAATTTATTGCTATATTGGCACTGCATGCCCATATTGTATGGGCATGCTTTAACACTGTGCCAATCAATGGGTAGCAGGGGTGGAGGGTGTGGGTAGTTGCACCACGGACGGTGGTTAGGCCTCCCGGATGCGTAGCGGGGAGAGGGGTTAACCCTTTATTTACTATAGCAGTTACTAACCGCTAAGGTGATTAAGGGGTTAGTGACCATTAGTTTGTATTGTTACTTATATGTTGCTGCAAACGGAGGACAAAGACTGATGAGGATGAGGACTGCCTTCTTTTTGGCAGGTGTAAATGCAAGATTTATTTACTTTATGCTGGCTGTGTAATATTATATTTTTAATGGGCAAATTCACTATTATCCATATCTGGATAACAGTATTTTTTTCCCATTACTGTACTGTATATGTTAGGGAGTTGTTGGAAGTACAGCGGGTGAGTTGTGTATTGGGGTCCCGGTATCCCTGTGTCACACCTGTATGCCCGCAGACCTGGCTAGACCCCAGTACTCAGGTGGGAATGGTATAATATCACACACCCACAGCAGTGGGAGCAAGCCCGGAGTGTGGTATGGTGTTGCTGGGCCTGTAGAAAGAGTTGTTAGTATATACTCGCAACACTTGGGGATGTCCGTAAGAATAGTCGTGTCCGTGTGCCAATGTTCAGGAGTCCAGAGGTTAGAATCGTCAGAGTATAAGCCAGGTCCTAGGAAGCCAGAGGTAAGCGAAGTAGTATGCGTAGCAGGGTTCAAAGGGTTACCAGAGAGCAGAGTAGTCAAGCAGGGGTCAAAGCCAGGGAAATCACAGGAACACAGAGGGAGCACAGCATAGGTCAGGTACACACAGGGAAACAGGAACTATGCAGAGCGGGGAAGAAGTGGACAGACAGGGGTTATAAAGGAGGGCATACCAATAGGAGAGAGGGGAGGAGTAGAGAGAGAAGTGGGAGACGACATGGATAGGACAGGGAGAGAAGAGGAGGAGACAGAAGGGGCAGTCAGGGGAATGGCCTGTAAGGCTTGGGAGGTGGAGACCTGGGGAACAGGATAAGAAGAGCCTGTGCGCGCGCCCCCTGTAAGCTGGGGATGCGCGCGCACAGGTTGCAACACAGAGAGGGACCGCATGGAGCAGGGGAAGACTGCAGGAGGAGCACGGAGCCCAGAGAAGGTGGACGCGTGCGCGACACATGACCGCGAGATGGCATGCAGCGGCAGGGAGGATGAAGCAGGTGAGCCCGGGGGAGTATTGGCGGGTGGTGTGCGCGCGCCCTCCGTGGGCTGAGGGAGAGCACGCACCAGACGCATCTCAGGCGTGCGGAACGCCGCAGGCACCACGGGAGGAGGCAACGGGATGGATGGCACCACAGGGGAAGGTAAAGCAGCTACTGCGGGGTAGAGGTAGCGGGGTGGATCAAAGCAAGGACTCAGGGAGCGAGTGGGAATGCAAGACCTGCGGGGAACACGCTGGGGCAAGGGGAGAGAGGTAGAAGATGGAGAGGAGTGGGAAGGAGTAGAAAGGGTAACAGGAGATGGGAGAGAGGGACAAGGAGAGGAAGGAATCTCCTGAGTCGTCACACCCTGTAATGTTTAAATTATCCCACGTCACATGACGCAGCAGATTTAAATGCACAGGGGATACCTGCACCACATACCGGGCCTGTATCTCAGGAAGCAGGGGTCCCCAAGGCTGAAATCAATGCAATTCAGCTCAGGAGACCCCTGCTCCCGTAAGTAAAAATTAAATTAAAGCAGCTTCATAACCTTGGTGTCTAGCTGCTACTGGTGTGATAATTTTTTTATTTATTTTCATACTAGTGTACGGAAGCAAGGGGCCTTCTGAGCTGAACCGCATTGATTTCAGCCTCGGGGACAACCTACTTCCTGAGATACAGGCCCCAGTATGGGGTGCCATATCCCCATGCAGGATTTAAATCTCCCGGTCACGTGATGTAAAGGATTTTAAAATTGCGGGTATACTGGCACCCCATCCGGGGCCTGTATCTTGGAAAGTAGAGGGTCCCCGAGGCTGAAATCAATGTGGTTCAGCTCAAGAGACCCCCTGCTTCCGCACACTAGTTTTAAAATTAATATTGAAACTGTAATATTGCCTGTAAAAGCCGTGCATGGAAACGCAGCATCCCAATACAATTATTCCAGGCTACAGTTTCAATCAGTTGCTGATCGATAGGATAGTGCGATACCACTTAGAAAAAAAACAAGTCATTTGATGCTACATATTTTTTTTATCAAACTTGGATTTTTTCTTAGTGAATACTGTTTTTACCAACTTGTTTTATAGCGCGATAAAACAATGCAAAGTGGATTGGCAATGCACTGATTTCTTCAAAGCTTAGTGAATAGGCCCAATTGACTTCCAATCTATATCTTAAACCAATAAAAACAATTATTGCTTGTGTATTATTAACATTATAATTTAAAAGAATCACAAATTCATTCATAGCTTAGTATTCTTTAACATTGCTTTATATTGTTGCTTTAACCATTTGGACCTGATGTTAAGCACCAAACATAAATGCTGCTTTTCAAATGTCTATAGTTAGGGTGGGCACTTTCTCTGGTGTTGTAGTTCTAAAAATGTGTAATGTTTGCTTGTTTTGCTGGTTTAGGGTTATTATAAAAATGATAGAAAAAATAACAAGATAAGCATTTTTATTTAAAATTATTTTAAACCTTAAACTTCAAACATTTTTCAAAAAGTTTACTTGTTGTTTTTGTTTGTGAAGTTCAACCAGTTTAAAAAAAAAAAAACTCTGAAAAAACAAAAATACAAAGTGATCTAGAGCAGTGATCTCATGGGATGAGGAGGGGGGAGCGCCTCCCCAGAGGGTGTATAAGGATTTCAGGTGGGGCGTGGGTAGTTTGAAAAAACATATTCAATATTGTAATATAATTTTTTATTTTGAAAATGGGAAAAATATGTTTTACCTATTAATTTCTTAGTATAGGAAGTACACAGCTTATTGCATCATCTTATGCACACTGTAATGCACCTATTATCTTTTCTTTATCTCTTTTTTTTCATCTCTGAGGTACGCTGTAGAGTTCGTCATGTGTGGCTATAAAAACAAAGCAGCACACCAGGCTCGACATTGAAAGTGGCCTATAGTACGTTGTGCTCTATCTTCCACAATGCCCAGAATTCAAAAGCTTGATGCAAGAAAGCAGCCTCAATGCTCACATTGATAACAATTGAGGAAAATAATGTATGTTTAATGTAAAGAAATGGGAAAATCAAAAAAAATGTTTTTTTCTAAATTTACAAATGCTTGGATTTGTTTTAGTAACAATATTAAAATTTAAAATTAAATTATTGGGGGAGGCAGGTTTGAAGGAGGGCGTGAGATTGTTATGTTTATCAAAAGGGAGCATGGGTTAAAATGGTTGAGAAAAACTGATCTAGAGTTTCTCAGATTTTGGCTCAAATTTCTCTTCGATTCGAAAATTTGTACTGAAGTTCATATCGTACCTTCAAACGAACGTCGAAGTATGTGAGGTTCAGATTGTGAACGTCATCTACAGTACAGTACAGTCTTTTTTTTGTAAATTGAACAATAAGTAATGGCAATAATAAACATGATTTAATTTCAAATTTTTTATACAGATTGTGCCTTTTGATTTTACTCTACAAACGGTATATTTGAGCAAATATATGTTTCCCAACAACTGTACCTAAAATAATTGTTTATATTTACTTTAAATATTATACATTTTTATCATAATAATCATTCATTTTAAAGTTTTACAATGTGCTACTGCTTAATTATGTGGTTTTCTGCCTTTCTACAGTAACTGTTTTATCTGCTTCCTACCAGCCTTTGTATCTGTGTTATTGCTGCCTTCCAACTAACAGCATTCACTTTCCGAGAAAACTTGTCAGCTTGTGCTCTCCTGCTGATCCTCTTTGGGTATGTGATTGTAAATTCTGCTCAGAAATTATAGTTTGTTCTCTTCACACCGAAATCTTTAAGGTTTACCCAGACCTGCTGTTTAGTGCATGATTTCCTCCCTTCGCCGTCTATTATGTTTTCATTTGGGAAATCGAAAGAACACTTTGCACTAGCAGCATAATGCTGAAAACTCAAATGTATATGGGGGCTGGGAAAGATTTATTTGCTGCTAATGAGGTAGACCCTGGAAACATATTTTAAAGATGCTCATGCTGTTCAGTTGTCTATATTCTGTCTTGCACTCTTCTATTGATTATGTGTTATTCTTCCTTCAAGAGTGATTTCATACCTGATAACAGTAATATAGTTAGCTAGTAGCAGATAGCATCAGCAGAGGCTCAATGTTCCCATATGAATTGATGTATCTTAACAAAGCTTCACATTTAGCTAGGCTATAGTGTTCCTTTTCTAAAGCATGACAATACTGTAAAATTAACTACTTGAATGCTGTCTGTGAAGTTCTTTAAAAAATATTCTCTACATCTGTATCTTCATGACAAAATATATACACATACATACATACATACATACATACATACATACATACATACATACATACATACATACATACATACATACATATATACATACATACACATATATGTATATATACACATATACACTACACATATATATTTTAATAAATACAATATAAACATGCACCTGTCTCACTCAGGTTTACTAACTTTGTTGCAGATTTTCTAGTATCTTGCAATGTGAAAACTGCAGATATCAAAATTGTAGAAAATAAATTACAAATACACACACAAACATGATGGAATATTGTCCAAAAAATCTCTATACATAGTGCAGGACCTAATTATTTGATAAAATGTGTACTTATATATTTGGCATATGTATACAGTACAAGCACATTTTTCTTAATTTGAAAGTATTAACTCATTGAGTGCCATTATGATGTTCACTGATTACATTTGTGCATATGTTCACCTGATAAAACTATGTTGTTTGAACAAATGCTGTGTTTTTTAGGAGTACAGTATGATAATGTAATATATTTCAGGCATACGTTACTTAAGAATGCAAACTTTATCATTTGATTACATGATTATTGACTGATAGCATTTTTATAAAATAATTCTGTTTAGCTTTTCGATGCTGGAAATTCATCTGAAACCAGATTGCCAGATTGGACTTCTGGGATCATGACCTTATGATCAATTAGGTAGAAATGACATGCTTGCTATACATCTCATGATGATGCAAAGAGATAAGGAGGACTGTTCAATTCAAATTATGTTCACTGCTCCTGGAGAGCAATGGAGGTGATCTTCCCTAGAAAATACTGTAACAATGATGTGATTGCAAATCATGAAGAAAGAAAATTGTCATTACAGTATAAAACTGTATATTGACATTACTGGCTAAAGGGAATAATGTTGAAAGTTCCTCCTTAAAAAGAAACAGAAAGGTTTAGGGTGTAAATAAAATGAGGCGTTTCAAATTTGATGAAATTGGAGGGTGATACGGTATGTTAATAGATTTACCCTCTAGAACCATGTATCATCAAGGAATGCAACATGTAAGCATACTGTAAGGTAAATGACACAATTTGTCAAATGTCTGTTCATTCTAAATAAGTATTAATAGTAGACATATGGACAATCACATGACCATATGAACAACAATTTGATGCAAGAAGTTACATGAAATTGTAAGATTATGAATATTATAATTTTTAAAATAATTTTAACAGTACAAAACTTTTATATTCTGCTTTTTGGCTTTTCAGATATGCAACTTTACCCTGGATGTATCTTGCATCCAGATTCTTCACTAGTTCAGATATTGCTTTCATCTCCTACTGTACATCTCCATAAATGTTACATTTGGCCTTTGTACAATGCTGTTGACTTTTACCTCGATTGATAGCTGTGGTTTCCAAAGCAGAGGTCAGTAAATTAGTGCTTATAAGGATGAACTTTTGTACTTATTGTTTGTGATTTTTGAGCATAATTATTTTGAGGTCGTAGAGGCTAGATAATTGCAAATGTCTTATCTGTTACTAGCACACATTAGATAAACATTACAAAGTGGCTCTGAATAGCAAATTTGTTAAACTTTACCAGTCTTTTTGGCCTATGGCTTACTAAAAAAAAAAAAATATATATATATGTATATGTATATGTATATATATACACACTATATATATATAATATTGCAGCTCGGCACTCCAAAGGTAAGCATAAGCATTTAGGTACATGTTCCTTGGAAAATTAAATACAAATACGATACCGTTGTTTAGACTTAATCAGGAAACAGCACTCATGTAGTAAAGGTATAATGTTTGTATTATAAGGCAGGGGTCCCCAACCCCCGAACCGTGGACTGGTACAGGTCCGTGGCCTGTTTGAAACCGGGCCGCACAGCAGGAGGTGAGGAGCCATGGGTTAAACCATTGATTCTCAAGCCCGCAGTCACTGCGGCCCCTGGCTCTCCTCCCCCCACTCTCCTCCTCCCTCCACTCTCCTCCTCCCTCCACTCTCCTCCTCGGAGCACGCTCTAGAAGCACGGCACTTCCGGTGCCTGCTGAGCGCGTGCAGTCTTTGCAGTCTTCCCGCTTTCTGCTTGCTGCTGCCGCCTGAGGTGAAGAGATGCTCCCTGGTGATGGTGGTGGTTGCGGCTGTTGCTGCTGAAGGGGGGGGGCTAGTTGGTGCTGAGATGTGTGAGTTTTTGCCCACCCCAGCTACGTTTTTGCCCCCCCGCTCTGTTTTTGCCCCCACTCCGTTTCTGCCCGCCCCCTGACACACACAGTGACACACACACAGTGGCTGACACACTGACACATACAGTGACTGACACACACAGTGACAGACACACTGACACACACCGTGACAGACACACTGACACACACCGTGACAGACACACAGTGACAGACACATTGACAAACACAGTGACTGACACAGTGACACACACAGTGACACACACAGTGACACACACAGTGACACACACCATGACAGACACACTGACACACAGTCACTGACACACAGTGACAGACACATTGACAAACACAGTGACTGACACACTGACACACACAGTGACAGACACAGTGACAGACACACTGACACATACACACACACAGTGACTGACACAGTTGCAGACACAGTGAGTGACTGACACACAGTGACTGACACAAACAGTGATTGACACACATACTGTAGTGACTGACACAGTGAAAGGGGAAAAGAAGGAAAATATATATTTGATGTGTGCTGCACTTACACAAGCCCCTGTGAGTAGATAGATATTGATTTTTATATATTCTACATCCCCCATTGCCCCTCTGCAGCATATAGGAAGTGCATTGACTGGGGAAATTAACCCTTGTGCCTTTCTGAGTGTGACAGGTGGATAGGCTACAAATCAAGCAGCAATCCTACTCATTGATGATTTTATGTATTTTGGACACTGTGATTGTATATATTTTTCCTAATTCCTCGCTCGCCTATTTTCTCTCTTTTCAGTCTGACAGCACAGCCTATCGGGTAAGGGTGCAACGTCATATCATTTCATTATATATTACAATGTAATAATAATAGAAATAAAGTGCACAATAAATGTAATGCGCTTGAATCATCCCGAAACTATCCCCCCCGGTCCGTGGAAAAATTGTCTTCCACGAAACCGGTCCCTGGTGCCGAAAAGGTTGGGGACCACTGTTATAAGGCCAAACAAGGCACAATATACGGTCGGAACCTTTCTCAGGGTGGTGCAGTGAAGGAATGACCAAGTTAAATATATATACCCCTAAACCCAGCTGAAACATGATTAGTCAATCAACCAATCAACCAACAATTGAATTACATAACAACACCATACCTGCACATGTAGAGAGGAGACTTTAGTCATAGCACCAGTGGTTATAAGACAAATGGAGCACCCGCCCCGTCAACACTGTCGGCAGCCATTGTTACTGTACCCCGCATGTCCAATGTACTGACGTCATGTAAGCATGCACATTCAAAACTGACTATCCCTCAATACAATATGCTGTAAGCGTATGCATGATAAGTAACAGTGCATCAACATTATGCAAATCACCTGCACTAGCAAAATAAATCAACATTTGTGCAGGTATAGAATCGTGCAAACACCATCATAGTGTATAAAGCAAAGGGGGAACATAATAAACACCTTAATGACGATGTAACAAAGTATGAGAAATTGTTATTGAATACAAGGATCATGCACAATAAATGGATACACTAAGTCATACAGTAGCAGACTTTGCTGGTAAGTGACAGTGATAAATGTACAGACCACCGAGGTACTGTACCCTTCACAAATCCATCCATACTGTATGAAAATCACAAAGTCCACAGTACAAGTCAAAGGTGGGGAAATCTTAATACCCATAACCTCATATAGCAGGTATAGCAAGAGAACACAATTCATATTAGATGTATACGCCAAACATTTTTCCAACAGAACCTGGTCAGTAGATCTATAAAGCTGTGGAACAGAGATTCCTAATTTCAGCAGTCCATCAATTACACAAATTGTTGTCCTGGTGCATAAAGCATGATGAATGATGCATATATAATACTGCTGTAGAAAAAGAATCCTATTATCAGCAAATATCGACAATCATAGGTACATATTTACAAGAAACAATTCTTGGGCTCTGCGTATCAAGACTGTGGATCATGTTTGCTTCAAGTTGGAGAAGCAGTTTGTTGCGGTCACCCCCTCTGCTGGAGACATGAGCTTGCATTATCGGCATACAGCGGCACGTGAATAATCCATGATGATGTTCTTCAACTACAGTAGTAGCATATTTTTTGCCTAGTCTCATTTTCAATTAGACTCATGAACGTTAAAATGTTATGGTTAAATGTCTGGGGATCAAACGTACCATAGACCAGTCAGTTAGTTTGATACCCAGACATTTAACCATAACATTTTAACGTTCATGAGTCTAATTGAAAATGAGACTAGGCAAAAAATAAAAAAATATGCTACTAGTTATTCTAATTTAACAAAGGCAGAACACCAAGCACTTAAATCACTACAGAACAATAAGGACATCATAATTAGGTCTGCTGACAAGTGTGGGGGGATAGTTATTATGCCATACACATATCAATGTAAGGAATAAGGGAACACATCCCCTGCGGCGTGTTCCCTCCTTACCTCCTGCTGCACAGCATCCCATTGCAAGAGATCAGAGAGCGCGTTCCCCGTGGCCTGCTTCCTCTTTGCCCCCTGCTGTACAGCCTCCCGCACACCTTACAGAGCTCCCGCGCCCACGGAGGGCTTTCAAGGTTCCCACGGAGCTTGGCTCCACCCCTCCACATGTGCCACGCGGCCACCCTGCGCAGCGCGCACACGTGACGAACGTGCACCGCTCCCCAGCTGCGCGTCAACTCTAATACCCCCCTCACCTGTCTCCTGCTTCTCACAGCCTATCCCTGCCTCCGCAGAGGCCGCTCCTCCGCTCCACCCCCTTCTCTCATTGGGCTCCTGTTGTGATATATGCACAGCTCTGTCACTCCCTCTTTGGCTGAGCATAGTTATTGGTAGCCTTGTGTTCCCACAGCTCTATTCCTGCCTTGTTCCTCTCTGTGTACTAACCTTGTTGCTGCTTGCCTCCCTGTGTACCGACCCAGCTAGACTTTGGACCATTCTCTGGATTACCAACCCCGGCTTGCCTCTCACCTTCCGCTCTTCTCCATCCCTGACCATGGCAAATTGACTATCTACTTCTCTACTGGCTCCAACCCTAGACCACAGCACGACTATTCTCCCTCCAGGCGTGCCTATGCTGCTGTGGTTGTGCAGTTCTATTCTTTCCCAACTCAGTACCAGGGTCCCGCCTTGTCCATGGTGAGCGCAATTGTTACATATGCTCAGCCCAACGAACGTGGACACCACTGAGGAGGTCCAAGTGAGCCCTCTAGACCATCTCTATTGGTTGGACCAGGATTTTGCAAACTTTTCTCTGCATCAGCAGCAAAATAGACCTACGAGACCGGCAGCGACTTTCTCACCCTCTTCGGAACTAACAATATCTGCTGAACCGCGTCTGCCTACTCCTAACCACTATGCTGGTGACCCCCACAAATGCAGAGGTTTTCTTAACCAATGTGGAATTCAATTCAAATTAATCCCTTTTCGTTTTCCCTCTGCAAGGTCGAAAGTAGCTTATATCATCGCCCTGCTGACCGGTGACGCCCTGGCCTGGGCATCCCCCATTTGGGAACAAAGACCAGAGATTACCAAGGACTACTCTCGCTTTATAAAATAATTTAAGCAGGTCTTTGACACCTCGGGTCGCAAGATCATGGAATCATCCTCTCTCTTTCATATCTCTCAAGGTCTCCGGCTAGTCACCAAGTACGCTCATGAGTTCCAGACCATCGCAGCAGAGACAGCATGGAATGATGAGGCATTGTCTGCGGCCCTCAGGCAGGGTTTAACTGAACCCCTCAAGGATCAACTGGCTGCTCAGGAATTACCTACTAATTTAGAGGATCTCATTGTGGTATGTATCTGTGTCCACCAGCGTTTCCAGGAGAGAAAGGTTGAAAGCTCGTTCTCTCGGCCTCTTCCGGCCAGACCCTCTATCCACAAACTTGTTCCTATAGATCCTTCACTTTCGCATGATCCTGAGCCTATGCAACTGGGATGCCACCGACTTTCTTTCACTGAGAAACAGCCCCGGCGGGACAGCGGCCTCTGTCACTATTACGGTCACCCTTATCATCAACTATCTCGCTGCCCACTCAAACTGGGAAACGCCAAAGCTCAATGAGGTATAAGGGGATCACATTGAGCACTACCTCTCCTACCCCTTCTTACCATGAAACTTTGCAGAGCCGGATCATGCTCCCCATTCTCCTCAAGGGTGACAAGTTCCAGGTCTTTACATCCGCCTTCATTGACTCCGGTTCAGGAGGTAATTTTATTTACCAAGACTTTGCTTTAAAGAACAAGATCCCGCTTCTCCATAAATCTGTGCCTGTCGGGTTTGAAGCCATCGATGGACGTCCCCTCCAGCCAGCCTTCATCTCTCTGAAGACTTGCGAACTCTCTCATCACTAAAGACGGCCATCAGGAGGAGATCGTTCTGGACGTAATTCATACACCATCCGTTGAGGTAATCTTGGGCCTCTCCTGGCTTAAACGACACAACCCACAGTTGGATTGGACCAACAAAGGATCCATACAGTGGAGCCCTCAATGTATCAAGTCTTGTATCAGTCCGAGACAACAAATCTGCAGTTTGAAGGTCCCTAAAGAAGACAAAACTACTCTTCCTGAACTTTATGCTGAGTTCGAAGATGTCTTCGACAAGGTACGCTCCGAGGTTCTTCGCCCACATCGGCCTTTTGATTGCCCAATTGATCTTTTACCAGGCTCTGTTCTTCCCAAAGCCAGATCTTACCCTCTTTCTCTTTCTGAGACCAAAGCTATGTCTGAATATATTCAAGAAAACCTGACGAGGGGATTTATTCGGAATTCTTTGTCCCCAGCTGGGGCTGGCTTTTTCTTTGTTAAAAAGAAAGACGGGTCTCTCCGTCCTTGTATAGACTACAGGGGGCTTAATAAGATCACTGTGAAGAACTGTTACCCTCTACTGCTCATCTCTGAGCTTTTTGATCGCTAACAAGGGTCCACTATCTTTTCTAGAGCTGAAGGAGGTTGGAGCAAGCCCTGCAGATGAATCTGGCTGGAGGTGGGTTAAAAATGAGCTACTTTATTTTGGCATATAGCCTAGGACATAAAACAAAACCAATGATCCTCTGATGCGTTTCCTGCCGTAAGGCACTTTATCAAAGTCAGAGGATCACTGGTTTTGTTTTATGTCCTAGGCTGTATGCCAAAATAAAGTAGCTTATTTTTAACCCGCCTCCAGCCCGGATTCATTTGCAGTGCTTGCTCCAACCTCCTTCAGCTATTGTCTCTTACCTTGGGAGCGACGCACGCCCAGCGGACGGATTAAGCATATTTAATGAGTATTGACTCATTTTATCATTGGTGTCTGGTTCCTTCTAAGTGACCAGTGTGTCTATTGTACTTGTTAGCCACACGTAGCAGGAGGATCAGCTAGGAGGAGGGCAAGGGATTTAGCAGACAGCCACTAGGTATGCTTATACTTGCTACCAGGGAAGATTGTTGGTTTACCCCTCCCCTTCCCTCCACCACCCCCTGTGATTATGCATGTGAGCATCATTACTTTTCAGTACATGTACCACTATATATAGTGCCACGGGACATCTTCACCATTGAAGGATTGATCATTTTCTGTCCTTATTTATCCTTTTATGGACTCAGCATATCATTTACACCACTCACCCCATGGTTCCCACTTCACTATTTTCACCATCTTTTCTAAATTGGATCTTCAATGAGCATATAATCTTGTCCGTATACACCAAGGCAATGAATGGAAGATGGCCTTCAACACTCGTGATGGGCATTACGAATATTTAGTCATGCCCTTTGGCCTTTGTAATGCTCCAGCAGTATTCCAAGAATTCGTAAATGAGATTTTCCGAGATCTTCTCAATCTTTTGTCATAGTCTATCTTGATGACATTCTCATCTTTTCTAAATCTCTCTCAGAACACATCCATCACACTATGCTGGTCTTGTCTCGCCTTCGGGAGAATCTCCTATACGCCAAACTAGAGAAGTGCCTATTTCACCAGAAATCCATTTCTTTCCTGGGATATATTATTTCGGACACCGTATTCTCCATGGACCCTGCCAAACTCAAGGCAGTGCTAGAATGGCCACAGCCGACCTCCTTGAAAGCAATTCAACGATTCTTAGGATTTGCTAATTATTATCGCAAATTCATCAAAAAAAATTCTTCTACTTTAGCTCCTATCACGGCCTTGACAAAGAAAGGAGCAAACACCTCTTTCTGGCCACTTGCAGCACTTCAAGACTTCAATTCTCTCAAAGAAGCTTTTGGCTCTACACCTATCCTGTGTCACCCAGATCCCAAACTACATTTTACTCTGGAGGTAGACGCATCTGACGTTGGTGCAGGCCCTATTCTTTCTCAAAGGCAATCCCCTCAGGCCAAGCGTCACCCCTGCGGTTTCTTTTCTAAGAAGTTGTCCTTGGCGGAACAGAATTATGACGTTGGCAACAGTGTGCTCCTCGCTATCAAACTCGCACTACATGAATGGAGCACCTCTTGGAAGGTACTGAAAATCCCATTTCAATTCTCACAGATCATAAAAACTTGCTGTACATAGTAAACACCCGTCATCTTGGAGCTTGTGAGGCCCATTGGTTTCTCTTCTTCTCTAGATTCAATTATCTTATTTCTTTCATTCCCAGGTCTAAAAACCTGAAAGCTGATGCACTGTCCAGCCAGTTTGTGGGCGAAGACAAGTCTGAAGATATATCGGAGACTATCCTTCCTTCCAAATACGTTATTTCTGCCAATTCTATTGATGTCCTGGATGATATTTTAGCTACTCAAACACGCATTCCTGATGGTCTTGATTTGCCGGATGGTTCCCTATATGCTGCTCCTCAATTTCGTAAAAAGATTATAGACTAGAGTCATTCATCTAAGTCTGCCGGTCATTATGGTACCAGAATGTAAGGAAGCAGGAGTTACGCCGTGCACGGCGTGCTACTTACTCACCCGCGGCTCTGTCGTGGTCTCCCGCGACTCACAGGGACTCCTTCCCCATGGCGCCGAGCTCCGGTCCTTCTATGCGCGTGCGCGCACATCCAGTCACTTCTTCTGCCCTCGGTTCAGGGCGTGGGCCCGCGCACGCAGCTACAGAAGCTGCCACCGGGAGGCGCGGCCACACAGGGGCGCACCAACCCTTTAAAGAGACAGTACCCTTTTGCAATGCCACAATACAATGCACCAATACTTCTAGGATTTATAGCTCCTCCTCCAGGAACTCATCTAGACCTATCCCTGTCTCAGCCTGGCCCATTCACACACCTCCGCCTTGCTTCTCGGCTATTGGTTCCTCATACCTACATATACCCTCCAGATTCATTGACTCGTCGGCTGAGCATAGAACCAGTTGTTCTCATCACTCTCTGCCTCCCTAGTTCTGTTCCACAGATTTCCTCGTGTACCGGACCGGCTTCTGCTACGTCTTCCTGCACCTCTGGCATCCCGAACTCGGCATACGGCATCACGACTCTTCTCATCTCTGGCATTCGGATTCTGGCTTACGGTAAACGACAACGTCTCTCTCTCTAACCCTGGACTTGGCTACCGCACCCTCTACCATCCGTACCTCTCCTACCCCGATCCCGGAATCCCAGACCATTCTTCAATCAAGACGTGCCCTCGTGGCTGTGGGTGGCGTAATTACCTTTCCCACCTCAGCACCGTGGTCCCGTCTCGTTTGTGGTGAGCACATCCTGACACAGAAGAACTTCTGACTTCATCAGACACACCTTCTGGTGGCCTACCATGCTAAAGGACATTGAGGAGTTTGTCAAGTCCTGTTTATCTGCACTCAGGGTAATCAACCGGGTCTCCTACGCCCACTGCCAGTGCCAGAATGCCCCTGGAGTCATCTCTCTATGGATTTTATTGTCGAGCTTCCTATTTCTAAAGGAATGAATGCTATTTTGATTGTCGTCGACAGATTTTCAAAACAATCTCACTTCATCCCTCTCAAAGGCCTACCCAATTCAGCTACCTTAGCAGATATCTTTGTCAAAGAGATTTTTCGTATTCACGGGGTACCCCTGACCATAGTGTCCGACCGTGGGCCTCAATTCATCTCTAAATGTTGGCGTGCATTCGCCCAAATAATGGACATCGCTCTTCATTTTTCTTCAGGGTATAATCCCCAGACTAATGGACAGACCGAAAAAACTACCCAAACTTTTTAAGAATAGTTACGGTGCTTCATTTCTGACACCCAAGATGATTGGGTGGACCTTCTCCCATGGACAGAGTTTGCCCACAATTCTTTTTGTTTCAAAGTTTTTTATTAGGCATTTATACATTTCACAAAATTACAGACACATAGAATATTTTGGCCTAATACAGGGTTTTTTCGTTTTTGTCGTCGGGGAAAAAAGTCTCAATGTTCCCCTGACCCTCCGGGGTCTGCAGGGGCAGCGTGAGTATAGAAACAGAAAAGGGAGAAGAGGGGGTAGAGAGTGGGGAGGGTGGAGGAGAGGGGGGGGGGGCCAGGGGGCGGGAGGGGGGGCATTGCCTCCTTTCTTCTCTGCCTCTATTACTCTGTTCTATCTTGGCTCCTTTTCTATTCTTTTGAGGTGGTTCAGCGTTGGAGTGCCATTTGGGTCAACCATGAGTCCCATGTCTTATAGAAAGAGACAGTGGACCTTTTCAAAAAGGCTGACAGCCTCTCCATTTCCATCACCTCTTGTACCCTTTTTTTTACTGTTTGTTTGGAGGGGGGAGACACCTTCTTCCAGGCGGCCGCCACCGCACATCTAGCCGCTGTGAGAATGAAGGAGACTAATTTGCCTGTTGGTCGGTCCAATGTTTCTAAGGGCTTGGCCAGCAGGTAGGTCAGCGGGTCAATGGGTATTGTGAGGTCTGTGACCTCTTCTATTAAGTTTTGTATGGTTTCCCAGTATTTCTGAATTTCCGGACATGTCCACCAGATATGGGCCATGTTCCCCCTTTGACCGCAGCCTCTCCAACATAGATCGGAAGCCAGGGGGTAGATTTGATTTATTCTAACTGGGGTAAGATACCAGCGAAACAATATTTTGTATATATTTTCTTTGATTGTGGTACATATGGAAGTTCCTGAGGCTGTTTCCCAAATACTTTCCCAATCCTCTCGGTCTACTACTATATTCAATTCTGCTGCCCAATGCCGCATGTAGTAGTGGGTGGAGGCTTCTATTGACCTCTCCAGTTCTGCACAAATTTGCGTTATGAGACCTTTCTGGTGGCCTGTTTCTCTACAGAGCCGCTCGAAACCAGTAAGAGGGGGAAATTCCAACGTTGGGGATAATGTTTGAATAAATTGTCGGATTTGTAGGTACTTGAAGACATTCAGCCCTACTATTTTGTATTTGGTTTGTATGCTTTGCAAACTCAGGAACTGCCCAAAACTCAGGAGGTCGACAACCACTCTAATGTTTTTTGTTTTAAATTGATCGAATTGTCTGGGCTCACACCCAGGTGGGAATTTAGGATTTTTATGAATTGGTGTAAGTTGAGCTTGAATTTGAATTTGCATTTCATCCAGGTCTCCCATGTGTGTCTCATCGGACCTAATTTGAATTTGCTATTCTGCATGTCTTCCCTGCTCAGGGACCAAAGGCAAGCCGGGAGTGAAGGCGTCCCGGCATAATACGTTTCTATATCTAGCCAGCAGTATTGGTTTGGGTTAGCGTTCCAGACTACTACCTGTTGCAATTGGGCGGCTTGGTAGGATCTTGTGATGTCTGGGACTCCAAGTCCTCCTCTCCCCCTTGAGGCCAAAAGAACTGTTCTGGTAACTCTGGGTTTTTTACCCTGCCAAATAAAATGGAAGATTAGTTTTTGAATGTTCTTTAATTCTGAGCCAGGGATGTGGACCGGGGGAGTCTGGAAGTAGTATAGTAATCTAGGGAGTATATTCATTTTAACAGAGATCATTCTCCCGATCCATGATATCTGATATCCTCCCCATTTATCTAGGTCTTGTTTGATTTTCCGAAACAGGGCCGGGTAATTATGTTGGTATAGGGATTGGTAGGCCCTTCATATCTTGACTCCCAGATATTTGATACACGAGGAGCTCCAATGGTATTTAAAGTTTAGTTTGAGGAGTTTCACCTCTGGCTCTGGCAGGCTTAGATTCAGGGCTTCTGATTTGTCATTATTAATTTTGTACCCTGAGATTCTAACAAAATCCTGGAGTTCTTTTTGAAGGTTGGGTAGGGAGGTTAGGGGTTTGGAGAGAGTTAAGATGACATCATCTGCGAATAGGGATATTTTATGCTGCCTGTGCCTAATTTCTATTCCTTGGATGTCTATATTGGTTCATATTGCCGATGCCAGAGGTTCTATGGTTAGTGCAAAGAGGAGAGGGGATAGGGGGCATCCCTGCCGAGTTCCATTCGTGATCTCAAATATCTGGTTACTGCCCCCTGGTAGTTTTACCGTTGCTGACGGGTTTTGGTATAGTATACGGACCCCTTCTAGATATGCGTCTTTGAAGCCAAATTTGCGCATAGTATGGTCCAGGAATAGCCAATCTATTCTATCGAATGCCTTCTCTGCATCTAGGCTCAAAAGTAATGCTTTGGTTCCTGTGAGTTGGACATGATCAATAATGTTGATTATCTTCCGAGTGTTGTCTGAGGCTTGCCTGCCCGCGACAAATCCTACTTGGTCAATATTTATTAATCTCGGTAAGATGGGGTTTAATCTGTTTGCAAGTATTTTACTATATAATTTGAGGTCACTGTTGAGAAGGGAGATTGGGCGATAGCTTCCACATTGCATCGGGTCTCTGCCTTCCTTGTGTATAATAGCCAGGTTGGCAAGGGACATTGATGGGGGTATTTGGTTCCCTTCCATAAAATGATTGAATGTTTTTAAGAGATGCGTGGATAGTGTGGGCAAGAATCTCTTGTAATAGACATTGGTGAAACCGTCAGGGCCAGGAGACTTAGCGATTTTTAATGATTTGACCGCCTCTTCCAGTTCCTGTTTTGAAATCTCAGCATTGAGGACTGTGTTTTCCTCCTCCGTTAATGTAGGGAGTTGACATTTGTCTAAATATTGCGTGATTAGTTCAGCTGCTATCGGTTCAGGTGGCCATTTTTAGATCTTAGGTTATAGAGTTCGGTATAGTATTTTGTAAATTCTGCTGCTATTTTGCTGTCAAAAAAAACAAAAAACAATACAGACCGGCGCCTTAAAGTCCAAATGGGAGATATAAAGTTCAATTGATGATTGGAATGATCAATGAATGTAGATCTGGTCCAGTGGACAGCAGGTTCCTCGGTATCAGAGGTATTAGGACATGCAGGGGAGACAAGAAGATAAGATCATAGTGCAACACTGTATGTTAATAACAAAAATCACATGGACTTAGACAAACAGACACACACAACACTGAACAACACTAAACAATGGGCTGACTAATAATGAGGATAGTTTAATGAACACAATAAAAATGCAGATAACTGGTGACGAGCAGGTCAGGGATCCAGTGTGTAAAAACTGGAATCCTACTTACAGCAGGTCCCTAGGATATGCGCAGGTAAGGGTAGTCTGAGTGTCTGACAGACGATGTTGGTGGACGCGTGCCACGTGTGAGTGCCTGCAGGGGCTGCCTATGCTAGCTGCCAAAGATGGCGCCGCTTCCTTCTGCTCCACGTGGCGTCCTTCGTTGGCGCCCGGAAGTGCGTCACAGCGGGCGGGACGGGACACCAGGTATCACTTGCCGATACCAACTCCTGAACACTGCGTCTCTAGGGACTGTTTGAATGATCTGCTCCTCTACCAGTGCTGCTATTAAATGATTTCTCAATGGCCCAACGCGTTTCATGCGCATGCGCACTTCTTCAGGGGAAAATGAGCACAGTCCATGGTGACTTTAAATACAGACAGAGCGCTCCTCATTGGTTAAAGAAGCGTCCCTCACAGCTATTTTGCTGTCACTATATTGTATCTCACCAGACCTACTCTTGATCGCCGTTATTTGGGATCTTTTTTGTACCCCACTCAGTTTACTGGCCAAGTGTCTATCGGCCTTGTTACCCTTGTCGTAATATTGTTGATTGGGCCTATTGTTGAGGGCCTTCTCAACATCCTCCAGCTGAGTTTGTCTAAGTTTTGTTCTGGCTGTTAGCAATGTTTTATATATTTTCTTTGATGGGTCAGCTTTATGGGTTTGTTCTATTGTTTTGATATTGTCTGTGAGTTCCTTGATTAGCTTTTGGCGGAATTTTTTTCCTGTGGGACGCAATGGAAATAAATTTCCCTCTAATGGCTGCCTTATGGGTTTCCCATAGGATTGCTGGGGAGGAAAAGGATCCTATGTTAAAAAAGAAGTAGTCCTTCAGTGAGGACTATTCCTTTCTATCTCAGGATGGTTTAGTAATGAGTCATTTACTCTCCAAGAGTAATTTGTTGTTTTTTCAAAGGGGATTGATAGGGTCAGGGTGATCGGGGCATGGTCAGACCAAGTGATTGGGCCAATGTCTGAGCCAATGGTTGCCGCCAACACATTTTTGGTGGCCAGGAAGTAGTCTATTCGATAATAAGTCTGGTAAGGTGCTGAGTAAAAGGTGTAGTCTCTCTGACCCTGATGCTGGGATCTCCACACGTCTACCAGTGAGAACTCGCTCAGGATTCCTCTAAACCTTTTCCCTATGATCTGGGAGTGGGTTGTACGAGGAGGACCCATTGTGGTCGATCTGTCCTCGGTGGGGTTTAAGACTATGTTAACTGCTGCGGCAGCTTTTATTCTTACAATTCACCGGCTTTTACCTGGCATGTTCCTGGAATGCCACGCTGTTCACCTGGAGCATGCCGGGCTCCTTTTGCCTTCCCAGCCAGGCGAATGCCCGGCTGACGTGCGGTTTATGTGTTAATTGATAATGGTTCAGGATTTACTAGGCTGCAATGCTTCGCGTGTCCGCCAGATGGCATACTGTAAATTCATGAATTGTAATGCAGTATATATACAGTACCGACACACTTTATCCGAGTGTGGTCGGTACCGCAAGCCGGGAAATCTCCCGGCTTGCTAGTGGCCGCCCCTCGGCGTGCCGCGCGTCATAGACGCGCGGTCACGCGTCTTCGGGAGCGTGCGCCCCCTGCACGCGCGTCCAGGGGCTCCCCGAGGGAGCCCTGGTGTCCCGCGATCGCGGGACAGCGGCAGGGGGTTCCGGGGGACCCGGCGGACCCGGCAGCGGTAGGGATGTACAGTGAGCAGGGGGTTCCCTGAGCCAGAAATTAATGCTCAGGGGACCCCCTGCTCCTGCACAATATTATTAAAATACAGAAATGCTGCTTCATTACCATAGCTGATAGCCGCTAAGGCAATGAAGGGGTTAACCCACCGTGCCCGCTTTATTGTGGGTAGCGGGGGTGGGTAAAGGGGGTATTTGGCCCTTGGTGTGAGTTTAGGACTTGCGGGGGGGTTGCGGGTGCACTTAACCCCTTCACGGCCCTAGCAGTTAATACCGCTACGGTCATGAAGGGGTTAACCCCTCCCGCTACCCCCCCCGCAAGCCCGAAACAACCATCATTGGGGCTAATACCCCCTTCACCCACCCCCGCTACCCACAATAAAAAAATTCACACACAGCAGCAGCACAAAAAATAAATAAATAAATCTAAATAAATAAATAAATACATTAATATAAATAAATACATTTAAAATACATTTTTATTCATAGTGTAGATGTGCAGAGGGTCTCCGGAGCTGAACCGCATTGGTTTCAGGTCCGGGGACCCCCTGCTCCCCGAGATACAGCCCCCATTATGACAAGATGTGACAGAGGCTTGGGGGGAAAAAGGATGTGACGTATTACAGCCAATCAGAGTAGGGATGGAGTTTCCACGCTCTGATTGGCTCTAGTACCATGTGACAAGCTTTCAATGACGTCATTTCCCCCCAAGCCTCTGTCACATGGTATACTAGAGCCAATCAGAGTAGGGATGGAGTTCCCACGCTCTGGTTGGCTACCATACCATGTGTGGGCGGCCATGTGTCTTTTCATGACGTTATCTTAAAGGCAATTGAAGCAAAGCCATTCTGATTGGCTGTGCTGTCATTGCCTTTACGTGACGTCATCATTTTTTTTTTTTTTTTTTTTTTCAACTTCAAGATTTTTATTGGGTTTCACAACAGGTACACTATGCCACATCCCATAATAAAACAATTTGAACCCCCCCGAGGTTTACCCTTTTCGCTCTCACAATCAAGGGTAAAATCACTCAAAAGCAGTAAGGGACTTACAACATGCACTCACAAGACTAGACAAACCTGACTCACCTGACCAAAGACTGGACACCAGAGGGAAAAAACAACAAGGAGGGAGAAGGAGGGGGGGGTAGGGGGGGAGGGAATGGACTGCCACCGTGTTCTTCGGTAGTGGAAGGTCTGCTTTCGGTCCATGCTGCGCCCTTCTTTGAGACACCTGACGACTCCTCCTCTTGGTTCTGGTTTTAATAGTCGAGGGGATCCTACCTGTTACGTGCCTATGTTATAGTATGTTCCGCTCCGTCACCAGAGAACGCACTTGTACTTATTATTGCAAAATTGTGCTGGCATCTACCCCGGGGATGTCGGATTGGGTAAGCCATGGCTCCCACACTTTTAAGAAATTTCGGCCAGAGTCGTTGACCCAGCTAGTCAACTGTTCCATCTGGCAAACTTGCCATAATCTGTTTCGGATTTTGGGGATGACTGGTGGATCTTGCTGTATCCACACTGCTGCGATCTCGCACCTAGTGGCTGTGGCCATATGTGCCACCAATTTGTGTGCCGATTTTGGCAGCCCCCGGGCCCGCCTGCCCAGTAAGAACAGCCACGGGTCCAGGGGAACCTCTAAATCGAGGATACTTTGTGCCCAAGCTCTAATGCTCTCCCAAATCGGGAGTACCTTCGGGCAGGACCACAGCATGTGGACTAGGTCTGCTGATTCCCCGCACTGTTTTGGGCAGAGCGGGGAATACCCGCCGACGAATTTAGACAGACGTAATGGGGTGTGATACCAGCGCATCATGACTTTATATGCGTTCTCTTTTAACGTTGAGCAGATGGAGCTTTTGGCCGCCGCCTGTAAGATCCACTCCCAGTCTTTGTCCTCTAAAGTCTCCCCTAGATCTGTCTCCCATCTAGTCATGTAGTTCAGTTTGTCAGCGTCTGGTCCAACTGGACAGATCACTTCCTGGTATAATCTAAAGGTAAGTCCCCGTGTGTCCGTTGCTCTGGAACACAGCTGCTCAAAATTGGTCCTAGCTGGTCTAATTGGAAATTTGTTATAGAATGCTCTTATCTGAAGGTAGCGGAATAATTCAGTGTTTGGAAGGCCTTTTTCTGATTTGACGTGTTCGAATGTTTTAATATACTGAGGCCCCTTCAGATTCATTAACCGCTTATATCCCGACTGTATCCAAATTTTAAAGTGCCGCTCTCCGGCCATCCCCGGGGCGAAATCTGGGTTATCGAAGAGCGGGGTCATTAAGGAGTGTTGCGTCGTTAACTTATGTTTGAATTTGGAACTCCTCCACACCGCCAGAGAGTTCACCATGGTCCGTAACAACATCCCCGCTGTGTTATCGCATCGTTTTGGCAGCCAAATTAAGTTTTGCAACTCAACTGGAGCACAGCAGGTTTTCTCCAGCGCCACCCATCTCCGCAGGGACGGGTCAAGGTGCCACTGGACAATCTGACCCAATCTTGCTGCTTTGTAATATGCCAACAAGCAAGGTACCGCCAGTCCCCCTCTACTCGTGGGTCTAGTCAATATGCTCTTAGCAATTCGTGGACTCTTCTTGTGCCAAATGAATTTCATGATCTTTGACTGTAAGGCGAGGATATCTGCCCGCACCAATGGTATCGGCAGGGCCTGGAACAGGTAAAGCACCCTTGGCAGAAGATTCATCTTAATGCTATGAATTCTTCCAAACCAAGAAATTCCAAATCCCGCCCACACCCGCAGGTCCTCCCTTAGAGCTTGGAATAATTTGGGATAGTTTGCTTTGTATAACGAGTCATATGTCTTAGTAATTTGGATACCTAGGTATTTGATAGAGGAGGCCTGCCATTTAAAATTGAAATTTAGTTCGATTAGTTTCTCCATTGGACGTGGGAGACTAATATTTAGGGCTTCAGATTTTGTCTGGTTAATTTTGAACCCGGAGATGAGGCTGAACGCACCCAGAATCTCAAAGACATTGGGCAGGGAAGTGAGCGGCCTTGATAGGGTCAGGATCACATCATCAGCGTATAATGCCACTTTATGGGATTGGTCCCCTACGTCTATCCCTGTTATATCTGGGCTTAGGCGAATATGAGCCGCCAGGGGTTCTATACATAATGCAAACAGCAGAGGGGACAGGGGGCACCCCTGTCGCGTCCCGCTACAGATGTTAAATTGCTCCGATGGGAAGCCCTGGTGGCGCATCCTAGCTGTGGGGCCTTTATACAGGGCTAAGATGGCTTCTAGGAGGCGTCCCTCGAAACCGAATGCTCCTAGTACTGCCCTCAGATAGGACCAATCGATCCTATCGAAGGCCTTCTCAGCATCCAGACTCAACAGCATAGACGGGATATTCTTTTTATTGGCCAGATCGATCAAATCTATGATCCGTCTTGTGTTGTCTGCCGCCTGCCTTCCTCCAATAAATCCCACCTGATCCGGGTGGATTAGCCCTGGCAGGACAATGCCCACCCTGTTAGCTAGTAGTTTAGAAAATATTTTCACATCGGAATTAATCAGGGATATGGGCCGATCGCTCTTACAGTCTACCGGGTCCTTACCTGGCTTGTGGATCAGGGAGATTGAGGCCTGGAGCATCTGGGATGGAAAGGAGCCTCCTGCTAGAATTTCGTTAAATAATTTTAGAAGCTGTGGCGCTAGTATTTTAAGAATTTCTTTGTAATATAAATTTGAAAAACCATCTGGTCCCGGAGCTTTGGCTGGTTTAAGGGCCTTTATAACCTCTGATAATTCTTCGAATGTAAAGTCGACCTGTAATGCCTCCCCTTCTGCCCTGCTCAATTTGGGAAGGCGTGCCTCTTTTAGGAACTTCTGGGTTTTTTCTCCTATTTTCTGTGTGTGGCTGACCTTATCTCCGTCGTAGAGAACTTCATAGAAATTTTTAAATTCCGCGACAATTCTTCTAGGGTCGGAGGTAAGGTCCCCCCCCTTGGTGCGGATTGAGGAGATACTATAATTAGGGAGTTTGTTACGTAATTTATTGGCAAGTAAGGTATCTGGCTTGTTGGCTTTGTCGTAAAACTTACGCTTGGACCACGCCAACTCCCTCTCGGCTCTGGAGTTTAGCAACAAATTGAGTCTAGTTTTAGTGTCAGAGAGTTCCTTTAGGGTGGCGCCCTGTTTATTGAGAATATGAAGTGCGGAAAGGTGTGCTAGTCTCTCTCGCAAATCTTTTATCTGGGACTCCTTAGCTCTTTTGGTTTGTGCTGCTAAATTCATTAGAAGTCCCCTCATGGTCGCCTTATGGGCCTCCCAAAGAGTAGAGTGGGAAGATACGCTCCCTGTATTGATTTCGAAATATTCCTTAATTTTATCTCCTATCGCCCGCTCCGATGTTGGATTTTTTAACAGCAGCTCGTTTAATTTCCAGTTCGCCCCCGGTCTGTCCAGCAGCCGCAGAGCACATCGCAGCTCAATTGGTGCGTGGTCCGACCATGAAATATCATGGATCCCAGAATGGGAGACCATGGAGACCGCTTTGTTAGAGACCAGGAAGTAATCTATCCTACTGTATCTGTTATGGGGGTGTGAGTAGAAAGTGTATGCTCTTTCCGAGGGGTGATGTTCCCTCCAAATGTCAATTAACTGGCAATCACGGAGCCCTTGATGTATAGTTAGTACGTCTTGTTTCTGTGGTAAGTTAGTCCCCGTGCATCTGTCCAAGTCTGGGTCTAGGGTGCGGTTCATGTCTCCTGCCAGGAATATTCAACCTATTGCCACCTTGTGCAGTTTATCAAAAAATGATGTGAAGAATTGCGGTGTCTGTTCGCAGGGGGCATAGATTGAGCTTAAAGTGACCTCTTGGTTGTTAATTGTGCCCGTGACGATAACATAGCGTCCATCCAAATCTTTATATGATTTAACTACCTGGAAGGGCACTCTGCGGTGGATTAGTATTGCCACTCCTCTTTTCTTAACTTTCGCAGAGGACATAAACACTGTCCTATAGTGCCTGTCCAGGTAGTTGGGGTGATTCGACTTGGAGAAGTGTGTCTCCTGAACAAACACTATATCCGCTTTTTTGCGAACATAGTCCCTGAAGGCAATTCTGCGCTTTATTGGGTTGTTGAATCCCTTGACATTATGGGAAATAAAGATCAAATCGTTACTCATCCTTGACTTGGACTGAACCTGCAGCAGGGGGCGGTGGAGGTGTGTGTTTCGCCAGGAACCGAGACTGAGGAAGAGCCGTCTCCGATCTGTAGCACTCACGATGATCTTTGGATGGTGGGTCCTGTGGGTTGGGGGGAAACAATAGGGAAACATGGGGAATGACACACATAGAACAAAAAACAATTAGTGTCCTCCGAGCTGTGGCCCTGCCAACTTGGCTCAGATTCCATTGCCTTTGGGGGCTGGGCACCTGCCACTGGTCCCTCTCCGATGTTATCTCACTTCGTGAACCCCCTCCCTCCCAAAGGACTTCGCTGGGATAACCCCTTCCCAGCCCCTGGCCCATGCGGACCGCAGAGCAGGCTGAGATCCCTCAGCTCCCGCCCCGCTCCTAAACCAAAAACTTGCACAATACCTATATAACTTATAACTCCTGGGTTTATCGCTAACCCCAGTATTAAGTGCTACCGCTTGCGTCCTTGCCCTTTATTTCCATAACTGTACGGGTGGCCTCCTTATCTTCCACCTCTCTTAGAGAACGCTCTTTGGTGTACTATCTCTCCCTTCTAGTTTCTCTTCGGACTCCCTTCCCTGACGAGCTTTCTTCTGACCTTTTCCATTTCCCTGTGTCTCATTCCCCTCTAATCCTTTTCATAACCTACCCCGGCCTCATTTACTTGCTATTGCCCTCTAAATACTTCCTCTCCCTTCTTCCCTCTGATAAAACCACTTGTTCTTACCTTCCTCCCTCCCGTCCCTCCTCCCTACTGCTACTCCACTTGCTTCTTCCATCTGTCTCCTTCCTATTTCCATCACTTCCCTTATGCCTTCCTCTTGCCCCACCCCGCTTACTCCCTTACCTCTTCCACCCTCTCTGCCTCCCCCAGGCTATATCTGCCTTCTTATATGCTGAACCTACTTTACCCTTATTCTGTCCTGCCTTCCGCCGCTGATCTTAACTTCCCTCTCTTATAGCCCTGTGTGGAACTCCTTTCCCCCCCCTCTTAGGCCTTCCACCCCCCTCTTAGGCCTTCCACCCCCCTCTTAGGCCTTCCACCCCTGAGTTCCCTCCCGGGGTATGTCCACTGGGCTTTCTTCGCTCCGGCGGTGTGTCGCTTGCGGCTGCTGCTGCCCCTGCAGTTGCGGCGCTTGGGACCGGCGAAAATTGAAATTCCCGCCAGGCCGGGTCGCCCGCGTGACGCTCGTCGCCGCCTCCTGACGTCCTTAGGTTCTTTCTGCCTCCTCCAAGATGGCCGCCCGCGCACTTCCTCTACTGGCGCCCGGACATCCGGCCGCCGCCATTTTGGGAGCGTCGTTCGTCCTGGACGGCTGTGTTCGCGCTCTCCTCCAGGTTGATGGTGGTTTCCTGCTCCTGCGTTCCAAGCTGGGTTTTTCTCTCGCCTCGTGGGTGCCTCCATCTTTGGACCTCCTGTTTCCCTCGTCCAGGTGAGTACAGCGTCTTTTACAGGTGGGAAAACGAGGATTTTTGCCCCTCCAGCGGGAACCTTAAATCAAGCTCGATCTTGCTGTAATGTAAGCGGGCTTAAGTCCGTAGCGGTATAACAGGGAACTTAAAACTGATAACTGGGAAACTTACTACCCAAACACTGAGGATTATTTAGAGAGACTTTGCCTTGTTGCACCTCATCTTTTATTCCGTGGAGACCGGGGCGATTGTCCCGCTGTTGCCCAGCTGGGGCCCGGGATCTCCTCCTCTTCCACCGGTGCTGGCGGGGTCCCCTTGAGGCCTAATTTCTGGAGGAACGCCTCTCCCTCCCCAATCTCCTTCATGTGAAAGGCCCGTCCATTTTTGCTGACGGACAATCCAAAAGGGAAAGTCCAACGGTATCGGACGTTGTTGTCCCTCAGCACTTTTGTGATTGGGAGCAGGGCCCTGCGTCGCAGCAGGGTTAGGGGGGATAAGTCCTGGAAGATGAGCAATTTTGCTCCTTCGAATTCTATTGTAGGGGTAGCGCGGGTCTTTTGGAGGATGGCCTCCCTGGTCTTGTAGAAGTGCAGCCGCGCTATGATATCCCGCGGTTGATCTGACTGCGTCGGCCTCGTTCTCAGGGCTCTATGGCAGCGATCCATCTCCAGTCTTTCCCTGGGGGTATCCGGCAGCAATTCCCCCATCCATCTCAGGACGAATTCCTCGCAATCCCCCGCTTCTTCAGGGACCCCCCGTATCCTTATATTATTGCGACGCTCCCGATTTTCTGCGTCTTCCTGCTTCTCTTTCAGGTCATTAATTTGGATCTGCATCTCTGTTGTTTTTTTTGCATTGCGTTTGGTTGCGGTGGTAACAATGTCCAGTTGGGTCTCAACTCGACCTGTGCGCTCTCCCAGGCTACTGATTTCCCTCCCCTGCTCTTTAATTTCTGCTTGCAAGAGGGTTTTGAGGTCGGTATATAAACGATTGAAATCGCCAAGCCTAACTGGCCTGTCTTCCGCGTTCTCGCCGTCCTCCTTCTCTCCCTCCCGTTCCGAATCAGAGCCCTGATTTGAATTCGGTGCCATTATGGCCTCCGCCGCGCTGCTCCTTGTGCTGTTAAAATATAGCGGGAGCCCCTTTGATTTCGGCGTTTTGGCTGCCCGTTTTGACATCCTGGTAGTTTAGTAGAGTTATAGTAGTTAAATTCTAGCAGTTCAGTATGGAGTAAAGGTATTTTATTTCTTTATATTATGAGCGGGGCATGGAGCACTGGAATCATGCATCCATACTCTCTGCCATCGCGCATGCGCCTCATCATTTTTATTTTTATCGGCCAAAACACATGGTTTTCACGGCCCAATCAGGGCCGTGGGAACCATATGACGAAAATGTGACGTCCCAAGCCAGGGCGCTGCCAGTGAGGAGGATATAAATGTAGGCTACTTGCGATCAGTATTGTAGAGATGGGGGGCCATTTCAAACTGCACCTCACACTGGTTTAGAAAACCCCTACAATCTTGCGGTTCACCTGCATAAGGCTTGGGAGGAGGAATCCTTACATCTGAGCTGCTAACTGCGCATGCGAAGTGGGGGCTTACATCTGGCGGGGTCACGGTCGGTACCCTGTCTGAGAGTACTGCGACCTGGCGTGTAAGTGCCACAATTTGATCCGCCATGGCCTGGTTTTGCTGAAGCAGATTAGAGAGAAACTGCTGTAGTTCGGTCTGGTCTGCGTCTTGTGGGCTCGACATAATGTTACGCCGGTGCTGCCCGCAGACCAGACCCGTCCCCTGTGCTGAGGTGGGACGTAGGGATACACGCACCCGCAGCAAAGGGAGCGTATCTGGAGTGTGGTGTTATTGTTGCCAGGCCAGGTATAGTAGTGAAGACAATACTTGCCGGTACCGGTAGTAGAGAAGGAGTAGTTATTGCCGTTGCCAAGATCAGGGATGCCAGAAGTCACGAAGTCCAAGTAGAGCCAAAGTCGAGAGCCAGAGGGGGTAGTCGTCCAATCCGCGTCAATACCTGAGGAGTCACTGAGTGAATAGTCAAATGCTTCCATACAGAACTATGTCGAGCGACGAGTGATGGGAAGCACAGGCATAATAAAGCTGGGCAGGCCAATGGGAAAAGGGGGCAGGCCTGGAGGACTGCAAGGAGTCCTCCCTGATAGGAGAGAGGTGTTGCAGCCCAGCTGAGTGTAATCATTGATTTGCCTTGAACTGTGTGATGCTTGGGGGCGACGCCTCACTGCAGCAGCAGTGGTTAAAAGTGCTCTGTTAGGCGTGTGCTCTGTAAACTGAGAATGCATGCACATAACGTCTGGGGCTGGCGTGCGTGTAGGAGGGCGTGGCTGTGACCGGCGCTGAGCAGAGGAATCGCCGAGGGGAGTGATCCCGCGACGGCGGCAGGGGCGAGGAGCCATGGAGACCGGTAAGGCAGGTTTGTTTATTGTGTCCAGGGACTCATTGCAGAGAGGGAGTGCTTTGTGTGAGAAGCGAGGAGAACGCCGATTCCTGACACTAACCCAAGAAAAAGAAAAGTCTACAGAGATGCCTGTGAGAGCTACGACCTCTACAAGCAAAATATGCCCACCTGTAGGACTACCACAATTGGGGGTTCTAGCAAATACAGTGGTAACAGCTGCAAGAGCGCCTCCTGAGGTCAGGAAGAAAATTACACCTGATAGCCCCAAAATGGAGGACAAGATGCAGTGTTCCTGTAATGAACCCTACCTCATGGAAGAGTGGCCCTTCCAGTCCAATAAAGAGGAATACATCTTTTATGGGGAACTCAAACCGAGTCACACCCACAAAACACCCCAAGAATGGTGGGGGTGCCTGAACTCGGCACGAACAGAAAAGACCGCTCTCTATGATGATGAATATGGTCGACAGTAGAAAGAGCGGGAGCAGCAGATCACCAAATATTTCTGTCAGCTAAAGCAACTGCAAGCAAAGCCTGGCATATACAATGAAGCCGCTGAAGTATCAAATAAAGAAGGAGACCCCAGTATTCCTGATCGGACGGAGTCATCCAAAACAAAAAGGCGGAAAAAGAAAAGCGGTTCTTCACTTACCGTGGAAGGAACAGACACGTCCGCAGATCCTGTGGAGAAAAAGGGGGACCAAGTTGCCCTGCAGCCTAGATTAAAGGGAGAATTCGTCCCGCGAATAATCAAATATCCAGAGGGCCCAAAGCAGAAGTTGTGTATCCCAAAGAAGTGTCTGTCCGGTGCCAACAGTGAGGAACCCTCAACCAACCATCCCAGGGAAGCGGAGCTGGAACCAGTGAGTGACGATCCCTTGACCAGCCCTGAAGACGCCCTGAAAATTGCCAGGCGTGACTGTGATCTACTCTGGGAACAATTGAAACTTGAGAGGGAAATAATGCTGAGTTACAGAAGACGGTGCTCGCAATGTACTCTGAATCTGGAACAGAATTGGACGATCTCAAGACTGAGCTAGATACTGCAAACGCTAATATCTCCACCATGGATGAAAAGCAGAGCCAATCTGATAAAATGATGGCTAAACTGAAGCGGAAGTATGAGGAGGCACTGAAGCAGATGACAGTCTTTCAGCAAGAGGTTCACACTCTTTGCGTAGAGCTGAATGCCTCACAACAGGAGGTCAACAGTGTCCGGACAGAGGTGGACGTATCTCAGAAAGAGGTTCAGACACTCCGCAGAGCACTGGATGCCTCACATCATGAGACCAACAGCTGCCGCACAGACCTGGAAGTCTCCAGAAAGAAACTACACAGTCTCACTGAGGAGCTGGACATTTCTAAAGAAACTATTGTCAATCTTAATACAGATCTCAAAGTCTCTCAGAAGGAGCTTCAGACCCTCAACTTAGAGAAGGAAGTCTCACGCCAGGAGACTGTCATTCTCAAAGCAGATGTCCGTAAATGGAAGGAGGACTGCAAGGAGGCCCTGAATAGTACAGAGACTGAAAAAGGAGAACATTTAAGATTAAAAAGAGAGAACTTAAAACTGGAAGAAGAAAATTCTCATTTGACAGACTACGTCAAGGAAAAGAATGAAAAGCTGCACGAGTTTAAAGAAATAAATCAACTTTTGGAAGGTGAGAAGTTTGAAGCAGAGCACCGACTGCAGAACCAACTGCAAGGTCTGCGTACGCACCTCCAGATGGCCGAGGAGAAGCAGCGAACTCTGCAGGAAGTCAATCTGCAGGCTGTTAAAAAAATACAGGTGCTGCAGGAACGTCTGATTACCCAGTATGTCCCCGTAAAGCAGCATGAGAAACTGAAGGCTACCCTGAGCCTCACCAAAGCATCGCTAGAGGCCAACTTAGAACCCAGGTGATTCGGCACAAAAGGGAGCACAAGAAGGTCCAGAAACTGAGACAAGTAACTGTGGCCCGAGCAAAGAAATTCATAGTGCTTCACAATGCAGTGAAAATGTGGAAGCAAGCTCAGAGAAAACAAAGTGTGCAGATAAATTCCCTGAGAAGAGACTTGCAAGAAGCACTCAGAAAACAGGGATCTCTCGCGGATGAGATTACATTTCTACAAGGACAAGTATTGACCCTGACCAAGTATCAGTATCCCACAGCCACAAAAACCCATGAAGACAAGGGTACAGTGATAGCTGGGAATACCGCTCGTCTGAAAAACAAGGTTGCAAAATTTGAACCACCTAAACAAGCACTAGCAAAACCTTCAGCCATCCAACAGGCAACAAAAGAAGGTACACGTGCTGAATCAAAACCAGAAGAATCCTTAGCTGATGAAGCTGAAAAGATGGGACATTCTCTGGAAGTGAATATGGATTTGCAACTTAATCCCAAAGAGGCTGAACTAGCAACTCCATTAAGTGGAAAAAGTGCAGAGACAGCTTCAAGAGCGGAAAAATCAAAGGGCTGTTTTTAAACGCTTTGCAACTGCTGCCATACAGTCTGCCTACAATAAAACGAGCACCCGACGCGAGGGAAATCTCATGACTGCGCACGTAGCAAAAAGACTATACTTAGAGAAAGTCCTCCTCGAGCGACTGAGGAATGCTGATCTCAAGCACCTTCGGGAGGAGACTTGAATGAACTGGAGAAAGGGCTCCGATCCCAGCGGGACTGAGGGTTCTCTTCCCCCATCCACTCTCATTCAAGTCACAGAGATATCTAGAATGAGAGTGGAAGGATGGGCTTTGGCCGTGGCAAGCCCGAGCTTCCCACAAACAGGGGAGGTATGTAACAGGGGATTTATCCCTGTTCAGGAAATGTGCCTCTAATCCAGCAGTGTGGTGGTTAACTGCTGGTAGTGAATTATCCAACACCACCTGCCTGATAAGCTTCTTAGAAAAGCCTGTCTTTTGAGACAGGAAGGAAGATTGTTCCTGAGTCTCACAAGTTGTGAGACTGACCATGGGGACAGATGTCTTGAGCCTGCCAGAAGAAACAGCAGAGCTGCTTGCAAGACACAGGGGAAAGCACCTCTAAACCTGAATGCTGACAAAACCTGAGGAAAAAGGCAGCAACCCAGGAACAGAGAAGCCTTTCCCTCCAACTACAAGAAACAGATAAGACTTTCCTTTTTAAGACTTTTGGTATATCTGCTCATATCAAGATATATGTTTGGGGCTGGGAGACATGCTTATCTAAAGGGAGTTGTGGACTGCATAGGTTTCACTAGAAATACTTCGAAGTGAATAGAAGCTTTGTTTGACCCCTTGTTTGAATGATTTTCTGATGTTAAGGAAACAGGCACAATAAAAGCTTTATTTAATTTCACCTTAACAAGTCTCCCTTGCATACCTCTGCGCACGTCCTCCTACAGTTACCATATACCAGCACTGGTGCCAAAAGGAATAATAGCACAGATCTGTAGCTCGAGAGGAAACTCCTTAAAGTGTAACAACACATGTAGTAATACATTGTATACAAAGAGGAGCTACAAGAGAGACTTAGCTTAGCTTTGTGATGCTACACTGGTGCTGCAGTTACTGCGTATAGAAGAAAGCAGCTCCGACATTCAGCATGGATGTTAGGTGTATCCACCGGTGCTGGGGAGTGATGGCTCCCTGTTTTTACTAATTTCTATGTGTCTTGACTCAGTATATAAGTATTTTTTCTTTTCACTGGTCTGTGTATGTTTAGTGACCATACGTCGTAACAGTATCCTAGTATTTTAGTCACACTAGTTCTATTTCTTAGGTCTACCTATTGGGTACATCATTTTGGTTCTGTATTATTCCTTTTGGCACCAGTGCTGGTATATGATAACACTATACCTTACCAGTTTTCTAGTTAATAGTAGTGATATATTCACTGTCACTATTAATTACTCAGGAATTTATTACGGACAATTTAGCCTGTATACTATTAGGCTCTTTATAGACTAGTGTTGCCTTAGGTTAGCGTCCACATTATTTTTGTTGGAGTTTCAATTGGTATGTCTTTAGGGAGTGGCCCAGGATTTTCTCACCACATCCCTCTGTACAAATATTTTATTTTCGTTATATATGTCAAGCTCAAATCCAAAATGTCTACAGATACTTTATCTGTGCTGTGGGTGAAACTCAGATTGTAACTATTGAGATTCAAATAGGACATGAACTATTCAACAGATTCAAGGTCCCCATCCCACACACACAAAATATCATCTACTGTATGTAGCGCCTCCAAACTATGATATTCTCACTAAATGGATTTTCCGGCCAGATGTAATGCTCCTCCCATTCCCCCACATACAGGTTTGCGAAACTAGGGGCAAAGCGTGTTCCCATTGCCGTTCCACAAACCTGTATGTAGAAGTCTGAGAGGAACATAAAATAATTATGTCCCAGTATGTATCTGATGGACTGGAGAATAAACTCCCTATTTAGTGGATGCAGCGTTAGATCTTTTACAAAAAAAGAGTGGACAGCCTCCAAACCCTTCTGGTGGGGAATGTTGGTATACAGTGCTTGAATGTTGCATGTTATCCATCTATAGCTATTCTTCCATTCAAAATCTTTGAATAATGTCAATACAGCTGTGGAATCCTTAAGGTAGGAAGGTAACCCCCCTACATACGGCTGAACAAAAAAAGTCTACAAACTTGGATACATTTGCTGTCGGGGACTTTATTCCTGATACAATCGGTCTTCCTGGGGGATCTATTTTGGCCTTATGCATCTTTGGTAGATGATAAAATAATGGTATTCTAGGGAACTCTGAATATAGGAATGTGAACTCAACAGATGTAATTATAGACGCAGACACAGCTTCATCTAAAAATGTTTTAAGGGTACTCAGAAAATCATTGGTGGATCTTTTTTGATCTTCCGATAGAAAGACGTATCATTTAGTAACCGATGTGCTTCCTTCTCATAGTCACTCCAGTTCTGCACTACCACGCCCCAACCTTTATCTGCCTGTCTTATAATAAGATCGTAATTCTCTATAAGAGTTTTCAGCGCTAAATTTTCTTTTGCATTCAAATTTTGTCTAATTTCTCTTATTTTGAATTCTCATGTTAATATGGTGAAATCATTGTTCACCATATTAAAAAATGTGTCGATATGGTGGCCTTTTGATTGTGCCGGGTAAAATGTAGAGCGGGCCTTAAATGGTGTATGTTATATGGTTGGTCCAAGACTAGTGTTAGTATCAGATATAGTCAAATCTTTGACTTCCCTGTACTAGATGTGGGTTCTGCATCACATTTAAGGAAATGCCTTTTTAGTGTCATGTTGCTTGTAAATTTGTGTAGATCCTTAAATAGTTGGAAGGAATTCGGCCCGCATGATCTTGAGAAAGTCAAACCCTTACCCAACACATTAAGTTGATCTTTGGTCAGGATTACTGATGATAAATTGAAAATCCCCTTGTTTAGGGGGGTGACCTGCCTCACTCGCTCTCTCTGCACTTTAACTCTGGCACCGCCTCTACTTCCTCGTCGGACAATGCTTTTTTGTTCTATTTGCCCTTCGGGGTATCTTGGGTTATTTTCTTTGTTTTCTCTCTCTTTTCTAATGGCGTTGCTAATCTCTCCTTGACTGGATCTAAAATAGAGGGTGAAGAGCGACAGGGAGAATGAGAGTGTGTCTCAGTCCTAATGGTTAATGGGACAATAACAGTTTTGCTTGGTTGGGGCATTGGCCTATAGTTTGGTCTATAGTCTCTAATGTAGTTTTTCCCTTTGTAATTCGGGTACGGTAATGATAATCTTGTTTATGATAAGAATTATCCCTTTTGATGTTTCATTTCTACTTTCACTCCTTCTATGATCATAAGCCCTTTCATAACCTCTAGATCTCTCACCATAAGGGTGTCTTGTTCCAGAGTGTGCCGAGTTACCTCTCACTTTTCCATTCCATAAGGGTGTCTTGTTCCAGAGTGTGCCGAGTTACCTCTCACTTTTCCATTAGGGACATATGCATGACCCACTACTCTTCCCCTCTCTTCTTTTTTCGCCCAGTCTCTTTGTCTATTGTTTTTATAATCAGCTTTATCACAAAGAAATTTCTTATCCTTTGTTTGTAAAATGTCTTCCTTCTCATGTTCAAGTTTCCCCCTTAACTCGCACTCTATTTCGGAACAGTCATTATTAATTAGGAGTGATTCAAGGGTATGAATATTTTCTAAAATCTCTTTTTCTAACTTTTTAATAGTATGACCCCTCTCGTAAATTATCAACCTCATAAGCTCCATTGAGCAGTTGTCTAATATCCTGTTCCATTCCTTCATGAAAGGGTCATTGTTCTTACCGAAAGTAGGGCTCTTTAAGATTCTGAGACATCTTGGTACTCTCTTATAGTCAATATAACTCTGTAGAGTTTTCTTTTCGAGCCACAATCTATTTTCGGTAAGAAGCATTTTTTCTAGAACCTTAAACCGGTCTTTAATTGAAATATCAGTATTGTCAGTCTCTGGATCATTTATATTCTCATCTGAAAAGAGTTGATTAAAATGCTCCTCTCGCCTCTCCCTACAGTTGATAAGACTCCACACCATAATTGAAACTATAAATTCGCAAAAGTACACAAAATGGTGAAAAAATGTGCAGCACTAAAAAAAGCTAAAAATAGTGAAAGTGAACAAATACAAGTGCGCAACTAAATTCAAACCATAAAGTTATAAAACCAATCTTTGGTGATATTAACCCAACTTATACCATTAGTGTTATTACACATATAACAAATTAAAAGAAATACATAACCGTGTAGGGTGTCAAAGGGCGTCTGCAGCTGAAAGTTCTTTTTTCATCTACCAAAGATGCATAAGGCCAAAATAGATCCCTCAGGAAGACCGATTATATCAGAATGCAAAAGAAAATTTAGCGCTGAAAACTCTTAAAGAGAATTACGATCTTATTATAAGACAGGCGGATAAAGGTGGGGGCGGGGTAGTGCAGAACCGGAGTGACTATGAGAAGGAAGCACATCGGTTACTAAATGATACGTCTTTCTATCGGAAGATCAAAAACGAACCCACCAATGATTTTCTGAGTACCCTTAAAACATTTTTAGATGAAGCTGTGTCTGCGTCTATAATTACATCTGTTGAGTTCACATTAATATATACAGAGTTCACTAGAATACCATTATTTTATCATCTACCAAAGATGCATAAGGCCAAAATAGATCCCCCAGGAAGACCAATTGTATCAGGGATAAAGTCCCTGACAGCAAATGTATCCCAGTTTGTAGACTTTTTTGTTCAGCCATATGTAGGGGGGTTACCCTCCTACCTTAAGGATTCCACAGCTGTATTGACATTATTCAAAGATTTTGAGTGGAAGAATAGCTATAGATGGATAACATGCAACATTCAAGCACTGTATACCAACATTCCCCACCATAAGGGATTGAAGGCTGTCCACTCTTTTTTTGTAAAAGATCTAATGCTGCATCCACTAAATAGGAAGTTTATTCTCCAGTCCATCAGATACATACTGGGACATAATTATTTTATGTTCCTCTCAGACTTCTACATACAGGTTTGCGGAACGGCAATGGGAACACACTTTGCCCCTAGTTTCGCAAACCTGTATGTGGGGGAATGGGAGGAGCATTACATCTGGCCGGAAAATCCATTTAGTGAGAATATCATTGTTTGGAGGCGCTACATAGATGATATTTTGTGTGTGTGGGATGGGGACCTTGAATCTGTTGAATAGTTCATGTCCTATTTGAATCTCATAGTTACAATCTGAGTTTCACCCACAGCACAGATAAAGTATCTGCAGACTTTTTGGATTTGAGATTGACAGCCCCCTTGAGTGGCATTATTGAGACTGAGACCTTCTTTAAGGAGTGGACATGAACAACCTTTTGATGGCCACTAGTTACCACAAAAAATCGTGGATACAGAACATTCCAGGAGGCCAATTTATGTGACTGAGGCGTAATTGCAGCAATCTAGAGGTCTTTGACCAACAGGCTGAGAAACTATTACTGAGATTTATTGAAAGAGGTTACCCCTTGGAGAGGCTAACAAAGGAACTTAATAGAGTAAGATGTATGAATCGTGATAATATGCTTACCCTGAGTATTCGAAATAAGAGCAAAAATAATATTAATAAGATTAATGTGGCCTTTATTACAGATTATAATTCAGCACATGGAAGCATTGAGAAAATTGTGTCAAAATATTGGGGGATACTCTGCAATTACCCCATTCTGAGGGATCACTTGGTCAAATCACCTAGGTTCATCTATAGGAGAGCTAAAAATCTAAAAAGTGCTCTGTCACCAAGTGACATTGGTCAGGCGGTATGCACCACCTTCAGAAAAGGATGGTTGGGTGATAAACCTATGAGCAACCATACATGTGGTAAATGCTCTGTACGCAAGTATTTTCACCCAGACAAAAAACATATCACATCTAAAACATCTAAGGAAATCTTTAATATTAAAGACTTCATTCTTTGCACTTCCATTTTTATTGTATATCTCCTAGAATGCCCTTGCGGGCTTCAATATGTCGGTAGAACTAAGCGTGCTCTTAAAGTACGTGTTCAGGAACACATAAGAGATATTAGAAATGGTCTGGAAAAGCATAGTGTATCTCGACATTTTATGTAGTTTCACAACAAAGATCCATCGGGCATCACATTTAAGGGAATCCAACATGTTCCTTGTAATCGGAGGGGAGGTGATAGAGATTTAACCCTATCAACTTTGGAGACATTTTGGATCCATAAATTGGACACTATGGGGCCTATGCAGTAAATGGCGTGTGTTGAAAGTCGTGAGATCGTGAGAAGGATCCTCCACTGGGTTATAGCGGCATCCATAATTGTTTGTATTGGTATCACTTTATATTATTTTACTTCACTGTATATTACACCTAGTAAGATGGGGCTTTAGGCAGGTTGTTTGTTATTTGGTTATTCTAGAGCGCCACTGTTGATAATTTTGTTTGTATCACGTGTGTTGAAAGTCGCCAGCGCAATGATTTCGCAATGTTTTGGCGGGTTTCTTGCGCGGTATGCATAAGATGGCGAATTGCAGTAAAATTGCTTTTTCCTCAGTTTGCGAGTACACGCCGGCGACATTCGCCCTGATGCAACAAGTGGCGTATGACGTGGTGTTTATGTAGTGTTGTAGAATTTGGCGGGAATTTCGGCAAATACAAACATCTCCTCATCACTGTTTCAAGCATTCTTTTATTGTCGGCACTGTGTTTGTTGCTGTGAGTGAGAGTAGCAGGCTTTGACAGCGCTTGGCGACAGTACATATTTATAGAAACATACGTGTCTTTTTGTCTCTGTTGTGTCTCATGTTTGTAGTCACATTGTAAAGTGATACTTTTGTGGCTGTAAATTGTTACATTTCTGTTATATTTGTGTCTGTCTCTAGTACTATATTTGTAACGTTACATTTCTGTGTGTAGTCTTTTTTCGTATAATTTTGATTTATTAGTGTTGTCATCTTTTATCTGTTTGTGTTCACTTTCGCTACTTTGGTGACATTGTTGCAGTGTTGCAGTGATATGGACTGGAGACGTGGTACTGTTCGTTCTGCCGGTTCTGCCGGTAGTGTTGGTGGTGTAAGGCTGACGAAGCGTCTGAGGGTTCCTGTGAGTCAGGGGAGTGGAGTTGGAGTGGGTGCACTTGGTGAGAGTGGACAAGGTGTAAGTGGAGTTGTGAGTGGGGTATGTGTGAGTGCAAGTGATAGTTTTGTGTCTCCTTGTCCGGGAATGAGTCACCGTCCCAGTGGACATTTCAGTCAGGGTGCTGTGTCTGTCATGGCCGCAGTTGACACCTCAGACGATCCGGATAGTGCTGTTGACTCAGGTCCCTATGAACAAGGGCACTCAGCAGGAGTAAGCAAAGAAGGGCGAAGAAAAAAAACCACGAAAAGGAATCTGCACTTTAATGAGCAAGAGAATAATGTTCTTGTGACGGGGGTAGTGCAGCATTACAATAGGTTGTTTTGACACCTATCAGGTATTTAATTAAAAAACTCATATGCAATAACTTTTGACATTGCAAATCCTGCTCTCTTTACATGTACATGAAGCCATGCCTTAGTGGTGATACTACTGATTGTGTACTGTATTGACAGAAATAGGTAATGTTATCCATAACCTTAATGGCATGAACATGGCACTGTTGACAAACTCGTGAATCCATACATCCATGGGTTTATTTCTATTTTAATTCCTATGGGCTAATTTGTAAGCTAACACTTTCCAATCTCGTGGATCCATATGAGCGTTTGTGTCATGTCCATTGTTCATGTAGTGCCGTCTGCCCATGGATATGAAACAGTTTCAATAACATTATGTACATTAGTATTGCCAGGACAATTGCATCTTCATAGGTTTCTCATTGTGTGAACTGTGTAATGTTTTGCATGTCAGCCAGGACAAGTGCACACGTAAGAAGATCGTTGTGGGAAAAGATAATATTATCTGTGTCCGCCTGTGGGAATCAGGCTAGGACATACCGTAATTGCAGGAAGCGTTTTGATGACTTGAAACGAAAACTGAAGAAAAAAATACAAAACCATAATTTTCATGCCTCTGCCACAGGCGGTGGCCCACCGGCTGCCAAACTAAGACTCACACAATTGCAGGAGCAGTTAAAGGAGAAACTGCTTCCAATTCTTGTGGAAGGATTGCCCGGGGATAGGGACATAGGTATACAGCAGCGGCACACTTTATTCTAACAAATTACCGGCTTTTACCTGGCATGTTCCTGGAATGCCACGCTGTTTACCCGGAGCATGCCGCGCTCCCAGCCAGGCGCATGCCCGGCTGACGCGCGGTTGATGTGTTAATTGATAATGGTTCAGGATTTACTAGGCTGCAATGCTTTACGTGTCTGCCAGATGGCATAAATTCATGAATGGTAATGCAGTATATATATATACTGTATAACAACAACCCCTATAACCCCTAACATACAGTACTGTACACATACAGTACTGTATATGCACATCAATGATACTATAGGCCGGCGGGGGCGAGATGTGTTTGCAGCAGAGAGAGATCCGCTGCTCTCTCTGCACAAACATCGGCACATTAAAAATTATTTAAAATACATTTTTATTCATAGTGTAGATGTGCAGGGGGTCTCCGGAGCTGAACCGCGTTGGTTTCAGGTCCGGGGACCCCCTGCTCCCCGAGATACAGGCCCCTTTATGAGGTGCCGGTATCCCTCTGCATTTAAAGGTCCCGATCATGTGACCGCGGCATGTAAACAAAGCAGAGGGATACCGGCACCCCCTAAAGGGGCCTGTATCTCGGGAAGCAGGGGGTCCCCGGACCTGAAACCAACGCGGTTCAGCTCCGGAGACCCCCTGCACATCTACAGTATGAATAAAACACATATATAAATAAACACTCGTTCCTTACCTTAGCGGCTATGTGCTATGGTAACGAAGCAGCATTTCTGTATTTTTAATAATATTGTACAGTGAGCAGGGGGTTCCCTGAGCCACAAATCAAAGCTCAAGGGACCCCCTGCTCCTGCACAATATTATTAAAAATACAGAAATGCTGCTTCATTACCATAGCTGATAGCCGCTAAGGCAATGAAGGGGTTAACCCACCGTGCCCGCTTTATTAATTGAGGGGATGCTGTGCGTGATTTTTTTTTATTGTGGGTAGAGGGGGTGGGTGAAGGGGGTATTTGGCCCTTGGTGTGAGTTTAGGACTTGCGGGGGGGTTGCGGGTGCACTTAACCCCTTCACGGCCGTAGCAGTTAATACCGCTACGGTCATGAAGGGGTTAACACATCCCGCTACCCCACCGCAAGCCCTAAACAACCATCGTTGGGGCTAATACCCCCTTCACCCACCCCCGCTACCCACAATAAAAAAATTCACACACAGCAACCGCCCAAAAAATAAATAAATAAGTCTAAATAAATAAATAAATACATGAATATAAATAAATACATTTAAAATAAATTTTTATTCATAGTGTAGATGTGCAGGGGGTCTCCGGAGCTGAACCGCATTGGTTTCAGGTCCGGTACCCCCTGCTCCCCGAGATACAGCCCCCTTTATGAGGTGCCGCTATCCCTCTGCATTTAAAGGTTCCGATCACGTGACCGCGGCATGTAAACAAAGCAGAGGGATACCGGCACCCCCCATCTACACTATGAATAAAAATGTATTTTAAATGTATTTATTTCTATTCATGTATTTATTTATTTATTTAGATTTATTTATTAATTGTGCTGCTGCTGTGTGTGAATTTTTTTTATTGTGGGTAGCGGGGGTGGGTGAAGGGGGTATTAGCCCCAATGGTGGTTGTTTAGGGCTTGTGGGGGTGTAGCGGGGCACTTAAAAACCCCTTCACGACCTTATTGGGCCCAAGCAGCACACGTTTGGTACTAGGTGGCGAGTAGATTTTTTTGTGTGGCGAGTAGATTTTTTGGTGATTTGTCAACCACTGTGTATATATATATATATATATATATATACTTAACCCTGGCTGTGCTCAAAGCTGTGACCATGCAGCAAGCTTAAGCCTATAGGGAACCATGTTAAAAATGGTTATTGAGGCAAAAAGTGACAAAAACCCTCCACAATGAGGTGGAGGCGCTGCACTGGAACTAGGTAGGACTCTGCACACTATCTCAGCTACCTGTCTGGACGGGTTCTCCCCACACCATCATGCGGGAGACTCAGGAGTCCTGTTGCCAACAGGTGCACCACCAGACACTACCACACTGTAATGGGGACCGGTTAGACCACAGGGGCCAATGTGAGATTGGGTGGGTCAGGCCGGGCCAGAAATACCGTTACATGTAAATGCAACAAACAGTACGTCGGCCTTACAAAGGGGCCTGTATCTCGGGAAGCAGGGGGTCCCCAGACCTAAAACCAAAGCGGTTCAGCTCCGGAGACCCCCTGCACATCTACACTATGAATAAAAATGTATTTTAAATTTATTTATTTATATTCATGTATTTATTTATTTATTTAGATTTATTTATTAATTGTGGGGCTGCTGTGCGTGAATTTTTTTTATTGTGGGTAGCAGGGGTGGGTGAAGGGGGTATTTGGCCCTTGGTGTGAGTTTAGGGCTTGCGGGGGGGTAGCGGGTGCACTTAACCCCTTCACAACCGTAGCGGTATTAACTTAACCCTGGCTGTGCTCAAAGCTGTGACCATGCAGCAAGCTTAAGCCTATAGGGAACCATGTTAAAAATGGTTATTGAGGCAAAAAGTGACACTGTGTGCTCATTTGCATGTCATTTCCCAGAATCCCTTGCTGCAGTGGAAGTGCTGTATGCTGGGTGATAATGGGGAAAGGCGGGGTTGCAGACCTGCCTAAGACATGCAGATGAGCATACAGCTATATTTGCATATATATATATATCTATCTATATATATATATATATATATATATAGTGTTCGACAATTCATTATAAATATATATATATATATATATATATATATATATATATATATATACACAGTATATACACACACATGATGAACCAATATACAAATATATGTAGAAGGGTTATCAAAACCATACTGTCCTACAAATAACACTTCTCCATACAAACACACTACAATAAAATCAATTTCCTGATGTGCATATACAGTACTGTATATGTACAGTACTGTATGTTAGGGGTTATAGGGGTTATATATATATATATACTGCATTACAATTCATGAATTTATGTCATCTGGCGGACACGCGAAGCATTGCAGCCTATTAAATCCTGAACCATTATCAATTTACACATCAGCCGCGCGTCAGCCGGGCATGACCCCTGGCTGGGAACGCGGCATGCTCCAGGTGAACAGTGTCGCATTCCAGGAACCAGCCAGGGACAAACCGGTGATTTGTTAGAATAAAGTCTGTCGCAGCAGTATGTATGTATGTATGTATGTATGTATGTATGTATGTCTAGATCGATATATACATACCGGGTTAGAAATTATGTTGTTTTAAAAGCTTGTTTTGCAGTATTTAAATGATTTTGGCTATGCATAAATGTGTGTGTAATGTATTTTCGAATTAGATAGATGTAATTTTTGGTCTTGTATGGTGTACTTTAGGTCATGGTGAAGCTTGCTTTTGTATATTGTATTCTTTTGGGTACTTATATTTTGTCTGATGGTAACTTGTTCTGTTTAACGATTGAAATAGTTAATTGTTTGTTATGGATGGTATTTAAATTGTTTAGTGATTTGATTAATGAATGATAGCGGGGGTGGGTGACAGGGGGTATTTGCCCTGGTGGTTTAGGGACTGAGGGGGGTGGGGGTGCACTAACCCCTTCACGACCGTAGGCAGTTATACCGCTGACGCGGTCATGAAGGGGAAGCCCCCTACCGCTACCCCCCCCCCCGCAAGCCCTAAACAAACACCGTGGGGCTAATACCCCTTCCCCACCCCCACCACCACAATAAAAAAAATTCCACACACGCAGCAGCACAATAATAAATAAATAAATCTAAATAAAATAAATAAAACATAAAATGAATATGAATAACTCATTTAAATACATTTTATTCATAGTAGAGGTTGCAGGGGGTCTCCGGAGCTGAACCGCTTGGTTTCAGGTCCGGGGACCCCCTGCTCCCCGAATACAGACACTTATGAGTGCCGGTATCCCTCTGCATTGCAAGGTCCCGATCCAAGTGACGCGGCTGTAAACCAAGCAGAGGGATACGGCACCCCTAAAAGGGGCTGTATCTCGGGGAGCAGGGGGTCCCGGACCTAAAAACCACAGCGGTTCTGATCTGGTGGACCCTATGCCATCTACAGTAGAATTAAAACACACACATCAATTAAAGAATCGTTCTTTCCTTTTCGGGCTATGTGCTATGGTAATGAAGCAGCATTTCTGTCTTTTTATATATTGCTACAGGAGCAGGGGTTACGAGCAGAAACTTAATGCTCAGAGGCCCCCTGCTCCTGACACCAATATTATAAAAATACAGAAATGCTGCTTCATTACCGTAGCTGATAGCGCTAAGGCAAAGAAGGGTTAAGGCAGAAGAAACAATAAATAACTAAATACATATTGTAATGTGTGTGTTAAACCTCCCTGCCCTTGACGGTAAACCTGTGTAAGGACCCCCTCCCCCTATGTGTGTGTTAAACTTCACCTGCCTTGTACTGTAATCTATGTAAAAAACCCTCCCCCTATTGTGTCTGCAAGCTTCCCTGCTTTGACTCATCTGGTAAGCCCCCTCCCAGTATTGTTTCGGTTAAATCTCCCTGCCTGTGTTTCTGAGTGGCAGTGATTACTGTCTGTAAATGTGGGGAGGGGGATCCCGTATAAATAACCACACCACACCACTACCCACTACCCACTACCCACAATAAAAAAAATTCACACACCGCAGCAGCACAATAATAAATAAATCTAACTAAAAAATAACGAATGAATATAAAATAAATACATTTATAAATACATTTTTATTCAAGGGTAGATGGGCAGGGGTCTACGGAGCTGACCGCATTGGTTTTCAGGTTCGCGGAACCCACCCTGCACCGAGATACCAGCCCCTTTAGAGGTGCCGGTACTCACACATCTGCCACTCTCAGAAGGTCCCCGCACTCACCGTGACCCAGCCGGCCATTGGACACCACCAACGAGAACAGGGATACCCGGCCCAACCCTAAGGGGCCTGATCTAGGGGAGCAGCGGGGTCCCAAAGACCTAAACCCCAAAGCGTTCACGCTCCGGCCACCCGACCCCCCTGCACATCTACACTAGAATACCAAATGGCCCCGGAATCTAAATGTATTATGCTATATTTATTATTTATCCTATTAGATTTATTTATTATTGATGCTGCCGCTATGTGAAATTTTTTTTATTGTGGGAGTGGGTGGTGGGTGAAGGGGTATTAGCCCATCGGTGGGGTTTAGGGCTTGCGGGGGGTAGCGGGGCAACTTAACCCCTTCAGACCGTGCCGGTATTAATGCGAAGGTGAGTAAGGGTAGTGGTTAGTGAACCGCTACCCCCCTGCAAGTCCTAAACTCAACCACGGGCCAAATACCCCCTTCACACCACCCCCGCTACCCCATACAAAAAAAATCAAGCACAGCAGCCCCACAATGTAATTAAATATCTAAAATAAATAAATTAAATAAGGAAGAGAAAACAAATATATATAGATATAATAGATATCAACAAAGCGAGATATAGAGAGAGAGCGAGCTATCTCTCTCGCGCGTCTCTCGCTCTCGCGCTCTGCGCGCGCTCGCTCGCGCGAGAGTAGAGTTATATATATGAGATATAATATATATAGTATAGATTATAAACAGTAATACAACACACATGATGAAACATACTGTCCTACAAATCAACACTTCTCCATACAGACACAATACATTTAAAATGAATTTTCCTTTAATAATTCATAAACTGATCTTACAATCTAAATCATCAAATGCCAATGAAAAACGCTCACGTTCAATCAAGACATGGCATTTACATTGATGTATGAGCATAAAATCTATGACCACCCTATACATTCTGCAAATGATGTGAAATATCATGCAAGCAAAAATAAGCAACTCCAAAACAAGTCAACTATTTAAACCCAATCAAGTAAAAACAAAAAATCAAGATTATAAGTACCAACCAGAATACAACATTAAAACACCAACGCTAACCCTTACAATACCAGGAGTACATCTATCTAATTGTAAAAAACATGATACTGTACACAGAATTGAAGCATTGCAATAAACAATACAGTACAGTTCATCCCGTATCTCCATGCTGAGTGTAATCTGTGTAAAGCCCCCTCCCCCATAATTTTCTGTTAAATCTCTCTGCCTTCAGTGTAATATGTTTAAAGGCCCCCCTCCCCCCTAATGTGTCGTTGATTTGGATTTTAGTTTAATGTTTATTTTTTGTATGGTTATTATTTTATATTCTAAAGATTTTTAAAAAAACAGTTGATTGTGGAGTGATCTGTATTTTGCTTGCAATGAATATGAGTGGAAGGTGAGGTTTTTCTTTGTTATTTGATGATTTAGATTGTAAGATCAGTTAGGATTATTAAAGGCAATCATGGTAATGTAGTGTGTCGTCTTGGAGAGTATTTGTAGGACAGTATGGTTTTGAGACCCTTTACTTTATTTGTAGATGAGTTCATCATGTGTGTGTGATATACGTGTAATCATATATAGATAATAATATATAATATATATATATATATATGCAAAAGTATAACTGTATGCTATTGCATGTCTTAGGAGGAGTCTGCCAAACCGCTTTCCCCATTATCACCCAGCATACAGCACTTCACTGGCAGCAAGGGATTCTGGGAAATGACATGTCAAATGAGCAAACAAGTGTCACTTTTTGCCTAATAACATTTAACATGGTTCCTATAGGTTAAGCTTGCTGCATGGGTCACAGCACGCGTTTGAGCACCAGCCAGGGTTAAGTACACAGTATAATATATATAATATATTTCTATATAATATATATATATACTATATTATATATATATACAGCGGCAGATGTCACTCGCAAAAAGAGTTGGGAACAGGTGCAATCCATATAGTAATGAAAAGATAGCGATTCCTTCCAGGCAGACCAGGAGTCCAAGACCACACAGCAAGAAACGGAGAGCACTCAGAGTAGATAGCAAAAATGGATGTATTCAAAATAGGGCACATACAACGAGTTCGGTCTCTAAAACAATACCTTTCTCAAGGGAGTGCTCCCTTGACAAAGGTCCTGTTAAGGACCGAAACGTCGGTTGATGTGCCTATTTGAATACATAATATTTGCTATCTACTCTGAGTGCTGTCTCGTTCTTGCTGTGTGGTCTTGGACTCTGGTCTGCCTGGTAAGGAATCCATCTTATTCATTACTATATGGGATTAGCACCTGTTCCCACTTTTTTGCGAGTGACATCTGACCGTTGTATATATATTATTATATATATATATATATATATATATATATATATATATATATATACTGTGTACTTAACCCTGGCTGTGCTCAAAGCGGTGGACATGCAGCAGCTTAAGCCTATAGGGAACATGTTAAAAATGGTTATTGAGGCAAAAAGTGACAGTTGTGCTCATTTGCAGGTATTTCCCAGAATCCCTTGCTGCAGTGGTGGAAGTGCTGTATGCTGGGTGATAATGGGGAAAGGCGGGGGTTGCAGACTGCCTAAGACATGCAGATGAGATACAGTTATATTGCATATATATATATATAGATATATATATATATATTATATATATATTACACAGTATATACCACCACAATGATGACTCAATATACAAATAAATGTAGAAGGGTTATCAAAACCATACTGTCCTACAAATAACCTTCTCCAAAAGACACACTACATTACAATGAATTTCTTAATAATCCTAAATGATCTTACAATCTAAATCATCAAATAACAAAGAAAAACCTCACATTCCAATCATATCATTGCAAGCAAAATACAGATCACTCCAAACAAGTCAACTGTTTTAAGCTGTAAATATAAAATAATAAACCATACAAAAAAATAAACATTAAACTAAAAAATCCAATCAACAGAAAAACTAGGGGGGAGGGGGCTTTAAACAAGATTACACTGAAGGCAGAGAGATTTACAGAAACATGAGTGGGGGAGGGGGTTTCCACCGATTACACTCAAGGCAGGGAGATACCAGGGGATGAACTGTACTGTATGTGTTATTGCAATGCTTCATGTGTGTACAGATATATGGTTTTTACAATAGATAGATGTAACCTTGGTATGTAAGGGGTTGCGTTGGTTTTAAAAATGTTGTATTCTGGTGGTACTTATTATTTGATTTTTGTGTTTACTTGATTGGTTAAAATAGTTGACTTGTTGGAGTTATCTGTATTTTGCTTGCAATGATATTGTTACATTCATTTCAGAATGTATATGGTGCATAGATTTATGCATCTAAAATACAATGTAAAGCAATGTATATGTGGAACGTGAGGTTTTTCATTGGCATTGATGATTTAGATTGTAAGATCAGTTAGGATTATTAAAGGAAATTCATTTTAATGTAGTGTGTCTGTATGGAGAAGTGTTTTTGTAGGACAGTATGGTTCATCATGTGTGTGTATATTACTGTGTATATATATATATAATATATATATATATATATATTATATTATATATAGAGAGAGAGAGAGAGAGAGAGAGAGGAGAGAGAGAGGAGAGAGAGAAGAGATAGATAAGATATAGATATAGATATAGATATATGTTGATATATATATAGATATATATTTGTTTATCTTCATGTATTTATTTATTTATTTAGATTATTATAATGTGGGGCTGCTGTGCGTGATTTTTTTTATTGGGGTTGCGGGGGGGTGTGAAGGGGTATTTGGCCCTGGTGTGAGTTTAGGACTTGCGGGGGGTAGCGGGTGCACTTAACCCCTTCACTACCGTAGCAGTTAATACCGCTACGGGTCGTGAAGGGGTAAGTGCACCCGCTACCCCCGCAAGCCCTAAACAACCACCGATGGGGCTAATACCCCTTCACCCACCCCAGCTACCCACAATAAAAAAAATTCACATAGCGGCAGCACAATTAATAAATTAATCTAAATAAATAAATAAATAAATGAATAGAAATAAATACATTTAAAATTACATTTATCATAGTGTGAGATGTGCAGGGGGTCTCCGGAGCGATGAACCGCTTTGGTTTTAGGTCTGGGGACCCCCTGCTCCCGAGATACAGGCCCCTTGAGGGGGTGCCGGTATCCCTCAGCTTGGTTTACATGCCGCGGTCACGTGATCGGGACCTTTAAATGCAGAGGATACCGGCACCTCATAAAGGGGGCTGTATCGGGGGAGCAGGGGGTCGCCGAACTGAAACCAATGCGGTTCAGCTCCGAGACCCCCTGCACATCTACATATGAATAAAAATGTATTTGTAAATGTATTTATTGATATTTATGTATTATTTTTATTTAGATTTATTTATTTATTGATGCTGCTGCTGGTGATTTTTTTTATTGTGGGGTAGTGGGTAGTGGGTAGTGGGTGTGGGTGTGGTTATTTATACGGGATCCCCCTCCCACATTTACATACAGTACACTGCACTCAGAAACACAGGCAGGGAGATTTAACCGAAACAATACGGGGAGGGGGGCTTACACAGATTAGTCAAAGCAGGGAAGCTTAGCAGACAACAATAGGGGGAGGGGTTTTACATAGATTACAGTCAAGGCAGGGAAGTTTAACACACACACAATAGGGGGAGGGGGTCTTACACAGGTTACAGTCAAGGCAGGGAGGTTTAACACACACATTAAAAATTGTATTTAATTTATTATGTTTATTCTGCCTTAACCCTTCATTGCCTTAGCGGCTATCAGCTACGGTAATGAAGCAGCATTTCTGTATTTTAATAATATTGTGCAGGAGCAGGGGGTCCTCTGAGCATTAATTTCTGGCTCAGGGAAACCCCTGTCACTGTACATATATTAAAAATACAGAAATGCTGCTCTCATTACCATAGCACATAGCCGAAAAGGTAAAGAACGATTCTTTATTGATGTGTGGTTTTATTCATTACTGTAGATGTGCAGAGGGGTCCAGAGCAGAAACGCTGTGGTTTTAGGTCCGGGGACCCCCTGCTCCCCGAGATACAGGCCCTTAGGGGGGGGTGCGGTATCCCTTGCTTGGTTACAGGCCGCGGTCACGTGATCGGGACCTTGAAATGCAGAGGGATACCGGCACTCATAAAGGGGTCTGTATCTCGGGGAGCAGGGGGTCCCCGGACCTGAAACAACGCGGTTCAGCTCCGGAGACCCCCTGCACACTACACTATGAAAAAAATGTATTTAAATGGATTTATCATATTCATTTATTTATTTATTATTTATTTAGATTATTTATTTATTAATTGTGCTGCTGTGTGTGAATTTTTTTTATTGTGGGTGTGGGGGTGGGTGAAGGGGGTTTCCCAACGGTGGTTGTGTTAGGGCTTGCGGGGGGGGGGTAGCGGTAGGGCTTAACCCCTTCATGACAGTAGCGGTATTAACTGCTACGGTCGTGAAGGGGTTAGTGCACCCGCAACCCCCCGCAAGTCCAACCTCACACCAAGGGCCAAATACCCCTTCACCCACCCCGCTATCAACAATAAAGCAGGCACGGGTGGGTAACCCCTTCATTGCCTTAGCGGCTATCAGCTATGGTAATGAAGCAGCATTTCTGTATTTTTAATAATATTGTGCAGGAGCAGGGGGTCCCCTGAACATAAATTTCTGGCTAGGGAACCTCCTGCTCACTGTACAATATTATTAAAAATACTAAATGCTGCTTCATTACCCATAGCACATAGCCGCAAAGGTAAGAACGATTCTTTATTGATGTGTGTGTTTTATTCATACTGTAGATGTGCAGAGGGTCTCCAGACAGAATCGCTGTGGTTTTAGGTCGGGGACCCCCTGCCTCCCGAGATACAGGCCCCTTTAGGGGGTGCCGGTATCCCTCTGCTTGGTTTACAGGCCCGCGGTCACGTGATAGGGACCTTAAATGCGAGGGATACGGCACCTCATAAAGTGGTCTGTATCTCGGGGAGCAGGGGGTCCCCAGACCTGAAACCAAAGCGGTTCAGCTCTGAGACCCCCTGCACATCTACACTATGAATAAAAATGTATTTTAAATAATTTTTAATGTGCGATGTTTGCGCAGAGAGAGCAGCGGTTCTCTCTGCTGCAAACACGTCTCGCCAGGGGACGGCCTATAGTATCATGATGTGCATATACAGTTACTGTATGTGGTATGTTAGGGGGTATAGGTGTTGTTGTTATACAGTATTATACTGCATTACAATTCATTAATTTCTCGGCTTCAAAGACAAACAGCTCGCAAACGCCCCCATGCATTTTTACACTGCTTGAGTATTGCAGCCGGCGGGAATAAAATGCTTAAATACCGGGCGCGATATAACGCTATATACCTCGCGAGAAAACGATACAAAACCGCACAAACCGGGATATTCCGAAATTCACGGAGCTAGCCAAGTAAGAATAAAGTTGGTCGGTAGTTTAGGTCTCCTCCCCCTATCATCGATGACAGATATCCCGGGTGCGACGCCCTCGAGAACAGGTGTAAGAATTCCGTTTGATTCTGTTAGGGGCGTACACATTAATCAGAGCAATTGCCGCAGCCCGCTAGGGAGCCATATACCACTAGAAATCTACCCTCTGGGTCCATGTTGTTTTTGACATGATTGATTGGGGTGCCTATTGATTAGGATAGCCACACCCTTTTTTTACTACTAAATGATGCGAAAAAGCACGTTGGGAACACTTTTTTGAATATATTTGGGGCTCTTGGGATGTGAAGTGGTCTCTGTTAGGAATATGATGTCCCCCCCTTATTTTTTCATGTCTTGAAGGGCTAACCTTCTTTTCCTATTATTTTGTAGGCCTTTGACATTAAGCGAGGTGATCTTGATCGGGCCCTATTAGCCATTGTGTCTTTTTGCTGTATTGACCCCATGACCCTTACCTTCCCACTAGGGAGGGTCTGGATTTTGGTCTTGCTTGTCCTTTGTACCCTAGCAAGCCACTAGGGCAGATATATGTTTTCAGTCAGGGTGGCACTGGGCAGGAGGTATGAGGTGGGGGGGGGAAGGAAGGGGGGGGGGGGGGGTCAAGATCTGCTGGGACAGGGCCAGCAGATAGAGAAGAGAGATGAATAGGTCCAGGTTTGGCCTAATAGAGATTGCCAGGTCTCCGGGCGACCGGCATTCGGGCGGGAGCCCTTCAGGGGTGGTTCCAGCGTCGGCAGACGAGGCCATCGAGGGGGCTAGACCCTCTGGTGCATTTTTTTTTTTAGCCAATGGCACCTTTGCCCCCCCACCTCCCTAGGAGTTATAAGTTTTCTGTTGTTAGCTCTCCAGAGGGTGAGGAGGGGGGGAGGGAGGAAACATTTTAAACATATAACAACATTTCTCGGCCACATCTTATCAGGCCACATGACTAAACAGTTATTTATGAGGGTGAGAGATAAGCCCTGTGATTTCACTTATCATTGCAGTTGAACTCTAATGGGGGTCGATCCCCCTATTTATCCCATCACATTAGTTGTGGCCGTTCCCGGGTTGAGCTTGCAGGCTCAGTCCCCTGTCTATTATTGTCCGTGTCTTAATGCCTTCTACTATTGATTGGCAGGTTTGGTCGTGGCAGTTCGTTCTGTGGTCTATGTGGGGGCTCCTTTTTTGCGTATGAGTTGGGTATTGAAACCTTTACTTGTGTGGTGTGATTGCTGAACGCCAGCTAACGCATTTACACTCTCTCCTAATGTAGTGTGTGTGCTCTATTGATGTCTGCATGGGGGGAGGAGTTGGAGAAGGTGGGGGGGGGAGTGGGACGGGTGAGTGGATGGTATTGCGGGGCAGAAAAAGGGGGGGGGGGTAAGGGGGGGGAGGGGAGGAAGGTTTGGGAGCGGGGTGGGGTGGTGCTGATCGGGGCGCTAGAGGGGGAGACGTTCCGGTTCTGAATTTACTTACTCGCCGCCCGGCGGTTTATGATCTTTTCTTCGCACTTGGTGTGGTTGCACTTTTCTGAGATCTGTATGTGTATGTGATCTCAATATACATTTATCTCACGTGCTGTTTTCTGCAGTGTAAGGGGGGAAGGAGGGGGGAGGAGGGGGGAGGAGGGGGGTGGAGGGAAGGAGGGGTAACGGAGGGGGAGGGTGGGGGGGGAGGAGGGAAAGATAGGGGGAGGGGTTTGCTTGGGTAGCTATGGTGCCCTTTCAATTTAACATATATTTTTAGCGAAGCTGTATTCCTTGCTACTGTGGGGGCGTGTATTTATGTCTGTGCTGACCGCGGATCTACTCATAGCCCTTTTATATGTTCAATAAACCAGCATATTAGCAACCTAATAACAATAACACCCTGAACTACCCTATTAACCTATGTGGAAGCCTGGCGCGGGCACATACGCATGTAAAAAGAAGACCTAACACAGGGGCAACAATAAAGCAGGCACGGTGGGTTAACCCCTTCATTGCCTTAGCGGCTATCAGCTATGGTAATGAAGCAGCATTTCTGTATTTTTAATAATATTGTGCAGGAGCAGGGGGTCCCCTGAACATTAATTTCTGGCTCAGGGAACCTCCTGCTCACTGTACAATATTATTAAAAATACATAAATGCTGCTTCATTACCATAGCACATAGCCGCAAAGGTAAAGAACGATTCTTTATTGATGTGTGTGTTTTATTCATACTGTAGATGTGCAGAGGGTCTCCAGAGCAGAATCGCTGTGGTTTTAGGTCCGGGGACCCCCTGCTCCCCGAGATACAGGCCCCTTTAGGGGGTGCCGGTATCCCTCTGCTTGGTTTACAGGCCGCGGTCACGTGATAGGGACCTTAAATGCAGAGGGATACCGGCACCTCATAAAGTGGTCTGTATCTCGGGGAGCAGGGGGTCCCCAGACCTGAAACCAACGCGGTTCAGCTCCTGAGACCCCCTGCACATCTACACTATGAATAAAAATGTATTTTAAATAATTTTTAATGTGCCGATGTTTGCGCAGAGAGAGCAGCGGTTCTCTCTCTGCTGCAAACACGTCTCGCCAGGGGACGGCCTATAGTATCATTGATGTGCATATACAGTACTGTATGTGTATGTTAGGGGGTATAGGTGTTGTTGTTATACAGTATATACTGCATTACAATTCATTAATTTCTCGGCTTCAAAGACAACAGCTCGCAAACGCCCCCATGCATTTTTACACTGCATTGCAGTATTGCAGCCGGCGGGAATAAAATGCTTAAATCACGGGCGCGATATAACGCTATATACCTCGCGAGAAAACGATACAAAACCGCACATCACCGGGATATTCCGAAATTCACGGAGCTAGCCAAGTAAGAATAAAGTTGGTCGGTAGTTTAGGTCTCCTCCCACTATCATCGATGACAGATATCCCGGGTCGACGCCCTCGAGAACAGTTTGTAAGAATTCCGTTTGATTCTCGTTAGGGGCGTACACATTAATCAGAGCAATTGCCGAGCCCGCTAGGGAGCCATATACCACTAGAAATCTACCCTCTGGGTCCATTGTTGTTTTGACATGATTGATTGGGGTGCCTTATCTGATTAGGATAGCCACACCCCTTTTTTTACTACTAAATGATGCGAAAAAGCACGTTGGGAACACTTTTTTGAATATATTTGGGGGCTCTTGGGATGTGAAGTGGGTCTCCTGTAGGAATATGATGTCCCCCCCTTATTTTTTCATGTCTTGAAGGGCTAACCTTCTTTTCCTATTATTTTGTAGGCCTTTGACATTAAGCGAGGTGATCTTGATCGGGCCTCATTAGCCATTGTGTCTTTTTGCTGTATTTGACCCCATGACCCTTACCTTCCCACTAGGGAGGGTCTGGATTTTGTGTCTTGCTTGTCCTTTGTACCCTAGCAAGCCACTAGGGCAGATATATGTTTCAGTCAGGGTGGGCCTACTGGGCCAAGGAGGTATGAGGTGGGGGGGGAAGGAAGGGGGGGGGGGGGTCAAGATCTGCTGGGACAGGGCCAGCAGATAGAGAAGAGAGATGAATAGGTCCAGGTTTGGGCCTAATAGAGTATTGCCAGGTCTCCGGGCGACCGGCATTCGGGCTGGGGAGCCCTTCAGGGGTGGTTCCAGCGTCGGCAGACGATGGCCATCAGAGGGGGCTAGACCCTCTGGTGCATTTTTTTTTTTAGCCAATGGCACCTTTGCCCCCCACCTCCCCTAGGAGTTATAAGTTTTCTGTTGTTAGCTCTCCAGAGGGTGAGGAGGGGGGGAGGGAAACATTTCAACATATTTAACAACATTTCTGGCAACATCCTTATCAGGCATACATGACTAAACAGTTATTTATGAGGGTGAGAGATAAGCCCTTGTGATTTCACTTATCATTGCAGTTGAACTCCTAATGGGGGTCGATCCCCCTATTTATCCCATCACATTAGCTTGTGGCCGTTCCCGGGGTTGAGCTTGCAGGCTCAGTCCCCTGTCTATTATTGTCCCGTGTCTTAATGCCTTCTACATATTGATTGGCAGTTTTGGTCGTGCAGTTCGTTCTGTGGTCTATGTGGGGGCTCCTTTTTTGCGTATTGAGTTGGGTATTGAACCTTTACTTGTGTGGTGTGATATGCTGAACGCCAGCTACGCATTTTACACTCTCTCCTAATGTAGTTGTGTTGCTCTATTGGATTCTGCATGGGGGAGAGTTGGAGAAGGTGGGGGGGGAGTGGGACGGGTGAGTGGATGGTATTGCGGGGCCTAAAAAGGGGGGGGTAAGGGGGGGGAGGGGAGGGAAGGTTTGGGGAGCGGGGTGGTGCTGATCGGGGCGCTAGAGGGGGAGACGTTCCGGTTCTGAATTTACTCTACTCGCCGCCCCGGCGGTTTATGTGATCTTTTCTTCTGCACCTTGGTGTGGTTGCTACTTTTCTGAGATCTGTATGTGTATGTGATCTCAATATACATTTATCTCACGTGCTGTTCTCTGCAGTGTAAGGGGGAGGGAAGGGGGGGGGGGGGGAGAGGGGGGGGGGGGGAAGGGGGGGGAACGGGGGGGGGGGGGGGGGGGGAGGGAGGGAAAGATAGGGGGAGGGGTTTGCTTGGGTAGCTATGGTGCCCCTTTCAATTTAACATATATTTTTAGCGAAGCTGTATTCCTTGCTACTGTGGGAGGCGTGTATTTATGTCTGTGCTGACCGCGGATCTACTCATAGCCCTTTTATATGTGCAATAAACCAGCATATTTAGCAACCTTAATAACAATAAACAACTTGAACTACCCTATTAACATATGTGGAAGCCTGCGCCTTAACAGTTTTACAGGGTACATATTTTTTCACAAACATTGGTAAGGGTAGGAACACCGCTCCTTATGGTCTAGTATGCGAATGGGAGTGACAGCTTAGTGGGGCTCATTGTAGTCGCTTATCCAGCCCTATCATTTACCACCCTTTCCCCAGGTCCAGTACATTAGCTCAGTCCCGACAATTTGGGCCACCCAGGGGGGGCTAGGTTCTGAGACCAACATTAACGCCAAGTGTCCGATCCGAATGTATATTTCCATTTGCCAGGTAGCTGGGGGAGCATCTCCTAAGCTTTGGGTCAGATCTGGGGACCCTGTTGGTCCGACGGGGCAGAGAGACTATTATGGCTCAGTAATCTAACACCCTCCGTCTCGCAACCCCAGTCTATCCCACTGAGTGCCCTCCTCCCTTCTATCTGGGTCTGCTTCCGCAGTCACCATTTGGCCCGATAGACTAGGCTGGGGGGTTGGGTTACTCACGCTTGTTGGGGCTTCCAGCCCTTCACCCGGAGGTCCCAGTTCTCGAGAGATTCCAGATCTCTGGGCAAACAGTGTCGCGCAGGAGGCTGGGTAAGCCTTAGGTCGGGGGGAAAACAGAAATGCAAGAGGGGTCGGGGTGCGCCCCTACCCCCTCCCGCATCCCTCCTCCTTTTTGTGTAGCTGGGCTACTCATCTCCGGTCGTCTCGGTCCTCGGTCCTCTTGTCAGGTAAGTGCTGCTGTTAGGGTGCGTGGCGTCGGGGTTTATTTTGGGTGCGGTGTTGTTCCTTGCTGGCTGCTTCCCTCCTGTGGGCGTAGGCGTGGTGGTGGGTTGATCCTCGGTGTCATTCGCTTCCCATTTGCTGTGCTATCTAGGTGGGATTTTTAGACCAATCTGCGGCTCAGTGTTTTGGTGAGGGCCGCAGGCAGCGGCAAGGTTTCTTTATTTATTTCTGTGGTCCCTCTGCCCCGCCAATCTTTCGGAGGCCCTGATCGGATGTTCCGCCGGACCGGTGGTTTCAGCACTCCAGCTAGGAGGGGGTGTGAGGTTTAGTGCCTTCGCAAATCGTTCCTTGTCCTCTGGGTTCTTGATTGAGAGGAATTTGCCGTTTCGTTGAACCAGCAGTTTAAATGGGAACCCCCACTTGTATTTGACCGTGTTATCTCGCACTAAGACAGTTAGTGGTCTTAGCTCCTTACGGCGGTTGACCGTGAGTTTGGAGAGGTCGTTGTAAATTTGTAGGGGGTCCTCTCTGAACGTAATAGGTTCTTTGGTTCAGCAAATCTCCATTATCCTCTCCTTCACTGAGTACCTATGGAGATGGATAATCACGTCTCTCATCCGGTTCGGTTCATCCGATCGCGGGCCCAATGAGTGGTGCGCCCTATCCATTTCTAGGTCTTTATGTTCGAAGTCCTCGCTTAGTGATGTGAAAAAGTCCAGGAGGTAGGCCTTTAATTGTCCTGGGAGCACCGATTCGGGGATACCGCGTATCCGAATATTTTTCCGCCGATCACGGTTCTCCTGATCTTCCAGGCACTCGCGGAGGTTTTGCACTTCTGCTCCGAGTCGGTATATCTCGTTTGCGGCCAATTCTTGGGCTTGCGCGGTGTCCACCATTTTGGTTTCTAGGGCCGATGTACGTTCCGTGAGGCCTGTAATTTCCTGCTTCAATTCAGTGACTGCGGCTCTTAGATCTGCCTGCAGTGACGTGTGCAGGTTGTCAAGCATCCCGGCCATGAGTTCCTTCATGCATTCGCGGGTAAGCGTTTCCTCGATCTGAGGCAGTTTGCTTGGGGCCTCGAGCGCTAGATGATCTCGCACCATCTTGGTTTCTGGATGCCGCCTCTGAGTTCCGTGGGGAAGGGACAAAGTATTTGGTAACTGCCTGCGCTGCCTGGGCTTTTTGTCTGCCGGCCATATCTGCAGGGTATGTGCTCCAGGGGGTTCGTTTTTGAGGGGGGGGATTTTGGGGGGGAAAAGCGCCAATATTCGTAAGTTTATACGTGGGTCTGAGGAGCTCCTCTCCTACACAACCATCTCCGTCGGCGTCCTAGCCACGCCCCCCTGCCCACAATTCTTTAAGGAACGAATCTACACAAGAATCACCATTCTTTATCAATTATGAATTTCACCCGGCACGGCTTCCCATTTCCTCTCCTTCCTCCGGGGTCCATTCAGAGAACTCTTGTGGAAGCAACTCGCAGACAAAAGGTTCAAGCGGACCGTCATCGATACAAGGTGCCCAACTTCAAACCAGGAGACAAGGTGTTGCACTCTTCCAAAAATATCATACTGAAGACACCGACCCTCAAACTGGCCCCCAGGTTCTTACGCCCGTTTTTCCATTTTGAAGCAAATCAATCCAGTCGCATACCAGGTACAACTGCCTCCTTCCTTGAAGATACCTTCAGTCTTTCATGTTTCTCTCTTTAAGCATGTGTTTCAAAGTTCTATATTTCCTAACACTTCTTCTACTCCTAAGCCGGTGATCAGTCCAGTACTTGGTCCACTAGAAAGTGTTTGGACCCGAAGAGTAGTAGAAGTACATGCTCCCAGTTTGCTGAGGCACTTTCACGCCAGGTACCCCCACAAGCCATATTGGATTCGTCCTGAGGCCGCTCCTATAGGGGGGGTACTGTAAGGAATCAGGGGATACGTCCCCTGTGGCGTGTTCCCTCCTTACCTCCTGAAGCACAGCATCCCATTGCAAGAGATCAGAGAGCGCGTCCCCCGCGGCGTGCTTCCTCCTTGCCCCCTGCTGTACAACCTCACGCGTGTGAGGATTCGCCATGCTGGCGGTCGCAGACCGTCTCCTCACCTCAACAAGCCTTTCGTGATGGATACCCAGCATGCGCGCAGGATGGCGCGCGAGCATTTCAACCCTCAACCCTGATTAGGCTGCATCATAGGGCACACCTGTGTGCACCAGCAGCCAATCAACTTTCACTTCCTGGTTCCGCTCTGGCTATTGGAGGCTCCTCCTATATTTACCCTCAGTCTGCAATCAGTCATTGCTGAGCATAGTCATTGTGACACCGTGCCTTGCCATATCCTTGTTGCTGAATCCTGCCTTGCCTTGCCTTATATGATTTTTAACCTCTTGTTGCCTGAACCCTTCTAGCCCCTTGGACTCCGCTTCTCTCTACTCCTGATCCGGCTTGTATGACGATTCTGACCTTGGCCAAGCACTCCAACAATACGAAATTCTTCTATCCTGAACCTAGCTACGTACCCCGACTATCCGATACTCTCCAATCCTGAACTGGCTATGAACTACGACAATCCGAAACTCTCCACTTCTGATCTTGGCAAGTACCTTAACCATTCTCCAATCGATAACCCTGACCTGGCTTGAACGACTACTCTACATCCTAGGCCCGTCCGCGTGGCTGTGGGTCGGCGTTAACCAATTCCCTACCTCAGCACCGCAGTCACGCTTCGTTTGTGGTGAGCCATGCGTTACACCGCACATCTTACAGAGCGCTCGTGCCCATGGAGGGCTTTCAAGGTTCCCACGGAGCTTGGCTCTGCCCCTCCGCTTGTGCCGCATGGCCACCCTGTGCGGGGCACACATGTGACACGCATGCACCGCTCCCCAGCTGTGCGTCAACTCTAATATCTCCCTCACCTGTCTCCTGCTTCTCACAGCCTATCCCTGCCTCCGCAGAGGCCGCTCCTCCGCTCCACTCCCTTCTCTCATTGGACTCCTGTTGCTATATATGCTCAGCTCTGTCACTTCCTCTTTGGCTGAGCATAGTTATAGATAGCCTTGTGTTCCCACAGCTCTAATCCTGCCTCGTTCCTCTCTGTGTACTAACCTTGTTGCTGCTTGCCTCCCTGTGTATCGACCCAGCTAGACTTTGGACCATTCTCTGGATTACAACCCCGGCTTGCCTCTCACCTTCCGCTCTTCTCCATCCCTGACCACGGCAAACTGACTATCCAGTTCTCTACTGGCTCCAAATCTAGACCACAGCACTTTGGACTCTGACCACTCTCCTGGCACCTACCTATGACCTTGGCAAGTATTAAGGCTAAACCACATACAATCAGAATAAGGAATGATCCACAAGAGTTGGAACATGCACTATCCCAGATGACCCAGCGTTTCCAAGAAAGGGGATTTGCCACTAACGATATAGCTATGGCACTGACCAAAGCCAAAGGGCTGGACAGGAATATTCTTCTTAAAAAACATGGCAAGAGCAAGGACATGGACAGTTTTACTATGATAATACAAGTTCATGTCTCCACAGAGGGGGTGACCGCAACAAACTGCTTCTCCAACTTGAAGCAAAGATGATCCACAGTCTTGATACGCTGAGCCCAAGAGGCCTTAATGAAGATGAAGATTTTAAACTGAATTGTTTCTTGTAAATATGTACCTATGATTGTCGATATTTGCTGATAATAGGATTCTTTTTCCACAGCAGTATTAAATATGCATCATTCATCATGCTTTATGCTACAACAATTTGTGTCATTGATGTACTGCTGAAATTAGGAATCCCTGTTCCACAGCTTTATAGATTTACTGACCAGGTTCTGTTGGAAAAATGTTTGGTGTATACCAGTGGTTCCCAAACTTTTTCAGTTCAAGGCTCCCCAAGGCGATCAGGATTTTTTCAAGGCTCCCCAAGGCGATCAGGATTTTTCCGTGACGCCCAAAGTAAAAACATAGTTGTATATACATACCTAACAGTTGCAGTGCGCAGTTGGTGTCTCTCTCAGGCACACACTCTCTCAGACACACACTCTCTCACTCTGACACACTCTCTCTCACTCTCTCAGACACACACTCTCTCAGGCCCAGGACATAGTGCACTCAGCATCGCTGAGCCGGGCTGAGCCGCACTGAACAGATGCACAAAGCCCCTGCATCTGTAATCAGCGCGGCTATAGTTTCTCCCTCTGCATGCTTGCTGATGTGTGCGGAGGCTGAGAAACTTCGCCGAGACAGGCAAGTTTGAAATTTGAATTTTGAAATTTGCCGTTTGGAGAAGCGGAGAAGCGGTCATGTGACCGCTCCCATCCAATGGGGCTGCAGCCGGTCTGGCACTACCAGACAAGACAGAGGCAGCACAGATGTGTGTGTATGTGTGTGTATGTGTATGTGTGTGTGTGTGTGTGTGTGTGTGTGTGTGTGTGCACGTGTGTGTGTGTGTGTGTGTGTGTGTGTATGTGTATACATGTGTGTGTGCATGTGTATGTATGCATGTGTATGTGTATGTATGTGTATGTGTGTGTGTGTGTGTGTGTGTGTGTGTGTGTGTGT
>WSYH01002637.1:0-82427 GCA_036426205.1 Ascaphus truei | reverse complement strand
CCCCCCACCCTTCCCCAACAATGTTTACTAAAGATGTAAAAGACTGTCTATGGCCCAAACCAAAGGAGAGTAAGGCCTCCATAAGCCAAAGGTGCCCTCCCCTACAAGGGACACCCCCCCCCCCCATAAGCAATGGGGTGGGGGTGCTGGACCCTTCTTTTAGGGGCAACAAAGCGGACAAACTTCTGGCCTCCAAATTAAGAGGCTTGAGGACAAAGTCCCAGATCACAAAGATCAGAACTAAAAGCGGCCTAGTCTCCTATAACGAGAAGGACATCGCGAATGAGTTCGCAGAGTTCTACACAGATCTTTACAATCTCCACCCAACTAGCATGCCAAAAGATATCGCCAAAAATACATCCGACTACCTATCTAAATGCAACCTCCCATCCCTCACTCAAGAAGAACTTGAGTTCTTAAACAAGAAAATAACTCTAGAGGAACTAAAAAAAGCGATATCCTCACTTAAATTAGCTAAAACACCCGGACCCGACGGATTTTCCAACGGGTACTATAAAAAATTTGTAGGCCCCCTGTCCCCCCACCTCCTAGAAATGTACAACTCCTTTATGCAAGACCAACAGATCCCAGACACTATGTCAGCAGCCAATCTGGCTATTATTCATAAAGAGGGTAGAGACCCCCTTCAATGCGCCAGCTACCGCCCAATATCCCTCCTAAACTCTGACCTCAAACTTTTCAGCAAAATCCTAGCAAACAGGCTGAATCCTATTCTCCCAAGGCTAATTCATATAGACCAGGTGGGATTTGTGTCAGGAAGACAGGCCTCTGACAACACCCGCAAAATTATTGATATTATAGACCACGTGCACCTCAAACAATCCCGGGCCCTGATACTAAGTCTCGACGCGGAGAAGGCCTTTGACCGCATCAGATGGTCCTATCTAGACCAAACGATGCGCCAATTCGGCTTCTCCGGACCATTTCTTACCGGCGTCCGGGCCCTCTATACTAATCCAACAGCCCTACTAAAACTCCCAGGAGGCCGCTCCAACCCAATAAAAATTCAAAACGGCACCAGACAAGGCTGCCCCCTCTCCCCCTTATTATTTGCCCTATCCATAGAGCCCCTGGCCGCCCGAATTCGAACTGAACCCACTATTAAAGGTATCCCAATCGGAGACAGGGAATACAAAATATCCCTGTTCGCCGACGACATAATTCTCACTCTGTCAGACCCCCTCACCTCCCTCCCTAACTTAGAAAAACTCCTTGACGAATTTGGCCAACTATCAGACTATAAAGTCAATACTGACAAGTCAGAGGCGCTTAGCATCTCCCTCCCGAACCCCGTATGGTCAGCCCTACAACAGAAATTTAAATATAAATGGAACACCTCCCACATCAAATACCTCGGAATCAAAATAGCAAGTTCATATAACTCGCTGTATCAAATTAACTACCCCCCCCTCTTCCGCCAGATCTTAAAAGATCTTGAGACCTGGCTATCCCACCAGATCTCCTGGTTCGGAAGGATAGTATCCACCAAAATGAACATCCTACCCCGCTTGCTCTACTTCTTTCAGACCCTCCCCGTCCCTGTTCCACTAGCAGAACTAAGGAATATCCAGGCCCATATATTAAAATTTATATGGCAACAACGTAGAGCCAGGGTCCCACGATCGGTCCTATTAGCCTCGAGGTCGAGAGGTGGTCTGGGGGCCCCGGACATACTCCGATACTACCTTTCGGCCCAACTGAGGCAGGCGGTAGTGTGGAACAGCTCCCCCGACACCAATTGCTGGCTGGAGATCGAGACACACCACGCTTTCCCGAACCCCCTTCCGACCCTACTGTGGTCCCCAGCTCTCAAAAACAGGAAATCGTTGAGACTTGGTCTCGGGGCAATGAGATGCACGAGGTCGACATGGTTAAAAACCAAAGGGAAATATGGCCTAGCTTCAACCCCCTCTCAACTGACCCCCTTATTCGGGAACCCGGACTTCCCACCCGGATGCGCCCGATCCCAATTCAGCCAATTTCAAGGCTTAAATATCAGAGTGGTTGCGGATTTGCTGGAAAAAGATGAGGCCATGTCCCTCCCAGAATTAAGAACCACATTCACGTCCCCCAACTTGCCCATTTTCCAATACCTCCAGATCCGACATTTCCTAAGAACCCAATCCCCTACTCTCAAGTTCCCGCCGCGTTCTAGATTCGAGACCCTCTGCCTCAAAGGCAAATACCAAAAGGGCCTCATATCAGAAATTTATAAAACGCTCGAAGCATCTCAGCCCCCCCCTAACCACCAATACATGCAGAAATGGAATGAAGACCTAAACACCAACTTGGACCTTGAGGATTGGGAGGATATTTGGGAGGCAGCCACCAAAACCTCAATTTGTTCCGTCACGAAAGAAAACATCTATAAAATATTATTCCACTGGTACCTGACCCCGAGTAGACTGAGCCAAATCTACCCAGGCACTTCAGACGAATGCTGGAGAGGTTGTGGTCAAAGGGGGGACATGCCCCATATCTGGTGGACATGTCCGGAGATCCAAAGATTCTGGTCCCGGATCCAGGGCCTCCTGACCGAGACCCTGGATATAGAAATACCCCTGGACCCGCTGACCTACGTGCTGGGAAAACCAATTGACGACCTTCCTGCCCCGGCGGCCAGACTCGCGGCAGCAATACTGACAGCTGCGAGATGCTGTATCGCGGCGGCATGGAAGAAAATTAAAGCCCCCTCTAGAAGAACCGTGATTTCCAGAATAGACGGAATTATGAACATGGAAAAACTGACGGCAATGTTAAAGCAAAAAACCCCACAATTTTATTCTACCTGGGAACCCTGGATAGGGCTTCCAATCTCCCTCCCGAACCCCGTATGGTCAGCCCTACAACAGAAATTTAAATATAAATGGAACACCTCCCACATCAAATACCTCGGAATCAAAATAGCAAGTTCATATAACTCGCTGTATCAAATTAACTACCCCCCCCTCTTCCGCCAGATCTTAAAAGATCTTGAGACCTGGCTATCCCACCAGATCTCCTGGTTCGGAAGGATAGTATCCACCAAAATGAACATCCTACCCCGCTTGCTCTACTTCTTTCAGACCCTCCCCGTCCCTGTTCCACTAGCAGAACTAAGGAATATCCAGGCCCATATATTAAAATTTATATGGCAACAACGTAGAGCCAGGGTCCCACGATCGGTCCTATTAGCCTCGAGGTCGAGAGGTGGTCTGGGGGCCCCGGACATACTCCGATACTACCTTTCGGCCCAACTGAGGCAGGCGGTAGTATGGAACAGCTCCCCCGACACCAATTGCTGGCTGGAGATCGAGACACACCACGCTTTCCCGAACCCCCTCCCGACCCTACTGTGGTCCCCAGCTCTCAAAAACAGGAAATCGTTGAGACTTGGTCTCGGGGCAATGAGATGCACGAGGTCGACATGGTTAAAAACCAAAGGGAAATATGGCCTAGCTTCAACCCCCTCTCAACTGACCCCCTTATTCGGGAACCCGGACTTCCCACCCGGATGCGCCCGATCCCAATTCAGCCAATTTCAAGGCTTAAACATCAGAGTGGTTGCGGATTTGCTGGAAAAAGATGAGGCCATGTCCCTCCCAGAATTAAGAACCACATTCACGTCCCCCAACTTGCCCATTTTCCAATACCTCCAGATCCGACATTTCCTAAGAACCCAATCCCCTACTCTCAAGTTCCCGCCGCGTTCTAGATTCGAGACCCTCTGCCTCAAAGGCAAATACCAAAAGGGCCTCATATCAGAAATTTATAAAACGCTCGAAGCATCTCAGCCCCCCCCTAACCACCAATACATGCAGAAATGGAATGAAGACCTAAACACCAACTTGGACCTTGAGGATTGGGAGGATATTTGGGAGGCAGCCACCAAAACCTCAATTTGTTCCGTCACGAAAGAAAACATCTATAAAATATTATTCCACTGGTACCTGACCCCGAGTAGACTGAGCCAAATCTACCCAGGCACTTCAGACGAATGCTGGAGAGGTTGTGGTCAAAGGGGGGACATGCCCCATATCTGGTGGACATGTCCGGAGATCCAAAGATTCTGGTCCCGGATCCAGGGCCTCCTGACCGAGACCCTGGATATAGAAATACCCCTGGACCCGCTGACCTACGTGCTGGGAAAACCAATTGACGACCTTCCTGCCCCGGCGGCCAGACTCGCGGCAGCAATACTGACAGCTGCGAGATGCTGTATCGCGGCGGCATGGAAGAAAATTAAAGCCCCCTCTAGAAGAACCGTGATTTCCAGAATAGACGGAATTATGAACATGGAAAAACTGACGGCAATGTTAAAGCAAAAAACCCCACAATTTTATTCTACCTGGGAACCCTGGATAGGGCTTCCAACCCCCACATAAACCCCTCAGCTACCCCCCTCCCCCCCCCCCCCCCTACGGTCGGACGAACCCCTAACCCCTCCCCCCCCCCTCTTTCTCCAAAGTCGTTCCCAACTATCCACCTTTCCTTCGTCTCCCCCTCTCTTTTTCACTATTGAAAGAAGGAAAAAGGGTTTATTGAGTGTCATTTACCCCTTCTATGCCATGTACATGCACTGCGCCGTATTTACAAGTTGGCCTGCGAGCCAGTATCGATAATATGTACCCTCGTGATGTATGACACCAATAAAGGAAAAATATTTACAAAAAAAAAAAAGAAAAACAATAAATGATTAGAAATGTAATCATAGTATTGGCACAGGACACAAAAATAGTGATACTGAGTGTTTGTTGTCCCATGACACATACTGTAAGGTAACCCAATGTTTCACTCCCCAGAGAGACCTTCTTCAGGGGTACCACTAAATATACTCTGTTTGTGCCAAACAGGCCAGGTGGGGGGAGTTTGTTGCTAAGCAACGTGACGGACACCATAAATACATATTATACACAACAAAGACACATATTCAGAAGTAAGGCACAGTCCTCCCGAGCATGGAATATCACGCAACATTCATATAGCAGCTCACAGCACTGTGTTATAAATCACAAACATTTATTTTTGACATCAGATATGTCCAAAAATATGACAATGACTTCATCCCCTTCACTTTCTCGTTCCTTCCTCAGGCACGTTTGAAGCATACAAGCTGCAGGAGTGTTATCCGTGCAGAGCTGCCCCCCAGGCCAGCTAGATGAATGCTTTCCCATACGATGAAGGCAGTTCTAAATAAAGCGCATGATGCATCAACCTATTTTTGCCTGTGTCCATATGAGGAATGACATCATAGTAAACTGAGAAACACAGTGATTCTTGATCCATTTTACAGTTGTAAATCACAGTAACATTTTTTTAACCAAATTAGTTAAGTAAAAGACTATATATTGTTTTCTACCCAACCAGGGGAGATACATTGTTAAGCGTTCTCAATGTAGTAACTGTGTAATATTTTCTTGCTGAGCATCGCAATAATAGTATCACAGGAAGTCTTACAGAGACTTCACATGGAGCAGAACGTTACATACGCCATTAATGACAATAGTCAGTCCTAGTGTAGGAGTGACCCATTCCAGTCCAATAGGGCAGCGGGGCGCAAACTGGGGGCGCGAGACTGACTGCGGGGGGGGGGGGGGCGCGGTTTGCAGAGGCCCCGCGCGCTTCCCGAAGGCACTTAAATTGTGCCGCGGGGAGCTGCAGGGCCTCTGTAAACCTTTACTTACCTTGGCTCCGGCGGCTTCTTACATGCGTCGCCATGGAAACATGCTGTTGCTATGGCAAAGTGCCATCATAGCCTAGGTAAGCGGGGGTGAGGGCGCGGAGCGAGGGGACCGCCTGCAGGGGGCGCAGGGAATAAAGTTTGCGCCCTCCTGCTCTAGGGCCACCAACAGGTCAAGTTTTAAGGATATCCCTGCTTCAGGTGGCTCAGTCATTGCCTGGCTCTACCCTTTAACCCTTTCAAGTAAAGTGGTTTCGGAAAGAGAATGCAAGCAGCACTTTACATGTTTTTGTTTTAATATATACAGCCTTTGATTACCTTTATTGAAGACTAATTACCTAAGCTGGCGACTGATTAGTTCTCCCGTGATCGATCAGCAAAGATCCTGCTTCCCAGGGTTCACTAAATGGCTGCCTTTCAGTTTCAATCAATCCTTCAGTCAGAGTAACTCAACAGCTAAAATGTAACCTTATATTACTAAGGTAATATTATCTATTGTTACAATTTGCAAACTGCTGGGAATATTGGCAACAAATGATCACAAACAGAAAAGTGTTGCAAAGATCTTGCACTCTGCTTTAAATCATTGTGGGGTACGAGTCAAACCATTTTATTTTACATTCCTTGGAAGTGCCCTCTAGTGGCAGAAACAGAAACCGACCAAATCAAGTGCTGTCAGATAAAAAGGCAGCCAGGAAGCTAAATCCAACACATGCTTTTAAGTTTCCTTCTGAAATTGCATGCTATTTGATACAGGTTAGTTTTTTCTGATGTGCTTCTTGTATGGAATAACTTGTTAGGTTTGGAAATAACTGAAACAGGACGGGAAAAATAGTACAGATTTTTTCTACAGCATTTGAATGGTGATTTCATTCTTATACCACTGTGAATGCAGGCTGCCATGCGGAGCACACTGGATTCTTTTTACTTCACTTATATTTAGACTTATATTGAAATTGTACAAAAAAAAGATGAGAAGTTGTAGTTCAGAAACATTTTATAGTATTTGTAGCACACCATTTTCCTTTAAAAATAAAGAATGCAAACATGCACTGTAATTCCGAACAGAAAGTAAAGCAAAACATATTCCTATTTGTAGGGATATATCGCAAGCAGAAAGTTTCATGCAGAGGAGGTAGCTAAACTTCTCACTGAAGACATACTCTCAGGTCTAGAGTCAGACGTAGACTATGATGAGGATATAGTAGGGAGCGGCTCCCTGACTTCTCCCAGTCACGCAAACTCAGAAATGTCTGACCAAGACACAGTTGAGGATATGGCATGATAAAGTCATTAATCGGAAGAGTAAGGCCTCGTCCAGGCAGAGAGCTTGCTCGCGCACTCGCACAATTAAAGTAAATTGTTGTGTCCAAGCTGGGTGCGCTGCACGTGAGCCTGGAGAGGCGCGATGCTTGGTGAGACAAATATTTTTGTATTTGTCCCGCTTGGCCAGGTCACGTGCATGGTTCAGCCAATGAGGGTGAACCACCCACGTGACGTCACGCATGCAACCAGCTGGCCATGAGTCACCCAGCGCCTGACGTCAGGGCACTCAAGCACCACCGAGCGCGCTCCCACCCTGGACGAGGCCCAAGCCTAGGTTCCCGGTGGTGACGGCGGCGTGCGCACCGCACACTAGTCACTAACTTTAATTAGGCAGGCCCCAGTGTCTTCTTGTGTGTTGGCTCACGCAGTGCGGTGGCGCATCAGCCAGCAGCAGAGACAACACGATTGTGTTCCTGTGCGGCGACGTGGTCACATGGTGTGCTGGGAGCCAATATGAGGGCAGATAGCTTGGACAAATGGAATCGCAGTGCTTTGAGTTGCTGGTCTGCGCCCCCGCCCCCCTGTTTTGACCACGCCCCCTGCACCTCCCATCGCTCCCTACAGAGCACGGCTTTAAGCTGTGCATGCGCCGCCAGGAGGCCAGGCGCGCGTGCAGCAGCCACCACCGGGGACTTAGCCTAAGAGGTGGTGGTGATCGGAAGCGTAGGAAGTGGTGGCACATACATTGGCACTTACCTTTTTGCCGCCTCCTCCTGCAGCCCTGCTCTCTTCTGCTGCGTTGTGAGGTCAGTTGACACTGCAACGTCACATGACGACGTGTTTCCATGAAACCGCAATGTCACGGGACGCTGCAATGCTGCAGGAGGGCGGCGCGATGGTAAGAGATCTTTACAGAGGGCCCTACTACGCTTTGCCCCGGCAATCATGGAAAAGAGAGCGGGGTCTCCCCCCGTGAAAAATCCGCCACAGAAAGAGGGGTTGCGCTTGAGATGGTAGATGGATAGGTGGTAGATGGATGCCAAAGCACTTATGTGGCACAGTGGTATCAGGGCGAAACCACGTAAACACTCGGGGACCACCCATTTCATTTTCATACATTTTTCCATTGAAGTTGTATTACAAAAAAAAAATGTTTCTGTGCCTTAAAGGGTTAACAGGCCTTGCATATGTTAGCATTGCCTCTGCTCTGGGGGCTGCTGTTTACCTGTCAGAGAAGAAGCTGGAGTGGAGAAGACAAATACATGTAGCATTCCCCAGCAGCCCATGCTACCACCTTTATGCCTCGTCCAGGGTGGGAGCGCGCTCGCTAGCGCTCGAGCACCGTGATGGAAGGCACTGTGCGATTCTTGGCCAGCTAATTGCGTGCGGGGGAAGGAGCGTGCCTGTGACATCACGTGAGCAGTTCACCCTCATTGGCTGAACCACGCACGTGACCTGAGCAAGCGCGACAAATACAAATATATTTGTCTCGCCAAGCATCGCACCTCTGCACGCTCACATGCAGCTTGGACGCCTCTGTGGTGTATTGGGTACTTCCTGGTCACTGTCATGTGATGCCACCACTGACTTCTGAACCAGGAAGTAGAGTGAGTCTGAGGTAATCAGGAGAATGACTACCTGTCAGAAGTAATAAAAAAGGATCATTCATTACCAACAAGGTAGTGTGCTATTGTGAAGCATGAACACTAAGTAGACATAACTATTTAGTGTAATTGTTTTGATCGCGCGCGATCACAAAAATGTAAGTAAATTGTTGTGTCCAAGTTGTGCGCATGCGTGCAAGTGAGCGCACGGCACTCAGCTGCTTGGCGAGACAAATCAATTTGATTTGGCCGCTCGCTGGCGGGTGATGTGAGCAGTTCGCCCAATGAGGGCAAAACATCTGTAACATCATAGCTGCACCCCCTCTCTCCAGGAATTGCCCAGCGCCTGACATCACGGCGCTCGTGCTCGCTCCCAGCCTGGCCACGGCCTAAGGCCTCGGGCATGGTCAGCACAAGGCGTGCTGCTGCTCGAAACTGAGCCCCTGCAGCCGCAATGAGAGTGGCTTTAGCAGAGGATCGCGCACGCTTCTGCACGCTTGCGGAAGCGTGTCTCACAGAGTTTTGAAATTTAGCGCTCGCCGGAGCGCAGGGCCGGTCACGTGAGCGGTTCGCCCAATGAGGGCGAACCAGCTCCATTATGTCACTGGCCCGCCCCCGTCCCGCCCCCTGACGGCGCGCTGTGTAAGGCCAGGGAAAGCACCGCTTTCCCTAAGCCTCAGCGCGCCTCTGCACTGTTTGGGGCACTATGTCCCAGGCCTTAGGTGTGTCACACTCATACTGTATCTCTATCATGTTCACTTCCCCTGACAAATGTCGCGTTGCCAACTACACGCAGGGTTGCCACCACTCCGGTTTGGAGACTCAGGGGTATGTGGCATCGGCATCTCCCCTGCAAATCCTGTCAACGTAGCTCCCCGACGTCAAATGGCGCTGTGTGTTGTGACAACGGGCGCAACATCACGGCGGCACGCGGTCTGGCGTTGCCATGACAATTGGGCGTCACGTGTCTGCTAGGCGTCCAGTGGTCGTGGCGACTTGACACTGCATGGAGGCAATCACGTTGTCATGGCAACGCGGCGCTATTTGACGTCGCGGAGGGGGAGGAGATACCGCCGCCTGAAGGTGAGAGAAATATATAAATAAATAAATGTAAAAATACAAAAAGCCGCCGGGTCAGCAGGCAGCAACCCTGACTACACGGCGACGCCATGGCGCGCCTACCGTCCCCCTAGAAGCAGCTCCAAGCGCTCTCTTCGTGACGTCATCACGGCACGGTGGGCGGGGCCACCAGAACGTCGCATTACGCAGCATCCGGAAGTCGCCACTCTTTCTTTTGACACACGCAGCAAACATGGCGGACGCGCAGGCGGTGGCTCCGAGTGATGGCGAGAGTAACCTCAGCAAGAAGTAAGGGGACCGGTCCCGAGGCACCGGAGATCGCGTGAGGCGTCTGTCTCCGCGCGGGAGGGGGGAGGGGGGAGGCAGAGGGCGCCGTGTGTGTGTCCGGTCAGCTTTGCGCCGGACATGTGTGGTCTGTAGGGGGGAGGGGATTCAACGCGCGCGGAATTCTGGGAAGCGTAGTCTTTCGCGTTGTGCTTTGCTCTGTGTCTGCCCTGGGAACCCTGCCGTGGAACTACAATCCCCAAGAGTCTCGCCTCGGCTGATGCAACGCTCAGAAGCGGGGGATTTTACCCTCTCTTCCCAGGGGCCTCAGACATACCGGCTTATATACAGCTCGGTACAATGCTCCTTCACAATGGTTTTCAACGGGCACAGTGCAGCGCTCCACATATTGTTTTTCAAATTATTAAACTACTTTTATTCCACACTCACATAAATTGGTCACTTTGACTTTGGGGAGGTCCCACTTTCTTGCCACTGGAGATGTTTAAACCCATAAATACAAAGAGCAAGTGGTACTGGGGGCAACGCACAACAAGGCTGCGGCCAGGGTGATCAATGTTTTATTTTACATACTTTGGTTTTTCTGCAGCTTTCAGCAATTTAACATTTGCTGGGAATTGTCAGACTAAACCGCCATGCAGCGAGAAGACTTTACTCTCGCATAATCCAGGTCCGAGAATGACTAGGATCTTATTTATAACATTTTACCAGAAAAAACATCACATTGAATTATCTCTCGTTTTCAACCATGTCCTGTGCACAAAATAATGTTGACATGACGGACGATGGCAAGCCAGAGCTCTGTGACAGCAGCCGCGCGCCGTTCCCAGGGAAATGTGTTAATGTTTTATCCTGGAAACAGCATTTTGGGTCTCTAAGGACGACATGTTTGGTTCAAGGAAAATGAAAGAAAGCGGGATGTTTGAGGTAGATTATACTTTCTGCGAGTTGTGTGTTGAGACCTCGACCGAAATATAAAGTCACAGGTGAACCCTCCATCAGATATACAGCGACAAATACATGGTGTGCTGCTATTTCTAATACGCTGTAATACTGGCTTTTCCCGTCTTTCACTCGCACATCGGACTACCTGTGGGCTGTGAGCACAAGATGGTATTCGACATACACGCCAATGTATATTACAACAATCTCGGCAGTTCATAACTAATGACACTAGCGTGACTAGTGGCCGTATTTGAACTAGAAATCACAAGGTTTCCCTCTACAGTTAGGTTTCGGTTTCATGTTCATTTCTTAATAGTGGGGTGTTTTTTTTTTTAGGTGACATTTTGTTTTAAGATCTGTTTGCAGATTCAGAGTAACTACAGAAATATTAAAAGTCTGTCATGCCATAATTTTCGTGTTGCTACAAACCAGCCACATCCGAAACTTTCAAAATATCCAGCAACAGTGTCATACACACGCTCTACATAATAACATGAAACCATTCCATAGGAGGGCAGCATGGCGCTTCGGAAATAGTTGAACAGTTTTGTGGCGAGAGAAATTGGATTCTTGTTGTTTTTTCATAAGGATTCGTGTGAAAAATTGTCCTTGTGAGTTCTCATCTGAGGATTAAGCTATAATAGGAACTCTTCATTTAGATATCTCTCCACCTTTAGGACTAACCTTAAAACTCGCCTCTTAAATGAAGCGTTTCATTAACTTACACTCATGGCTACTGTCCCACACCCACAGTCACTCCATACAATAACTGCTATCTCCTGCACTTATTCCCACACCTCCTGTCTCTTTGCATTATACCACTTAGGTTGTAAACTCAACTGGGCAGGGATTTCCTTTCCTATTGTTGTCTAATATTTTATTTGCTGCCCTTATTGTCCTACAATTCAGTGTACTGTGTTGTCTCTTGTAAAGCACCAAGTACAGCTGTAGGCACTATATAAAGATATTCACACGTTTACTTTCTCTTCACTGCTGTGAACTAGTTGGTTGATGGTGTGCTTATGTGCAGGTTGTTGGTCACATGATGTCCTGCCTTGTTGTTTTCCTGTTAGGTGGTAATCACCAGATGTTTGCCAGTTGAGGGTTGGGAGTTGAATTGCGCGATGCTACCAGCTGTCCTCAGGCTGGTTAGGGGTCCAGTCTTTGCACAGAGGGTTCTTAAGGAAGAAGTCCTGAGAAAGCATCTGTCTACTTTTTCTCCTCTCTACAAGGACCAGGCCCTTCATGAGAAAAAAAGGTTGGTGATTGCCGTTTTATTCCGACGCGTTCCACCAACAATTTTTTTTTCTTAATGAATCTCCTGCTTCACTGCAGCAGAAGGTCACGCACACACTTTGATTATAGACGTGGCTGCATTTCACCCACTCTGTAGCTGGATAGTTTGTTGTAGGTTGGTTATGGTTTATGCTGTACTGATCTCCGCTCGCATGACTGGTTTGGTTTTCACTTCTGCATTTTCTTGATTTAAGAGGAAGGTTTTTGCCATGGGAGGCTTGTTCCTAATGACTACATTGGACATTGCTTTATTTCACTTCTGTTGACCTGACCAGCTGTTTTCTCATTTACAGTGAGCTAAAGAGGCGATTGAAAGCCGATAAAAAAGCAGCTGAAAAGGAGGCAAAGCAGAAGGAGCAAAATGAGAAGCTGCCCGGCCAGGAGGAGACCGTTAGTGATGAGGAAACGCTGGACCCCAACGTAAGTCGACATGCTGACTCCTCGTTACAGTGACACTTTGTTAGAAGTCCTGTAGGAGAAATAAATGACTACAAAATAAATAAAATTGAGTATTCAGGAGATGTAGACGTTCTGTGATTTTTCTGTTTTTCTCCAGCAATATTACAAGATCCGTACGCTGGCCATCCAGCAGCTCAAAGGTACCAAGGAAGACCCATACCCACACAAGTTCCACGTTGATATGTCGCTCACGGAGTTCATTCAGAAATACAGCAACCTACAGACTGGGGATCACTTACCGGACGTGATCAGCGTGGCAGGTACATGTTTGACTGCATGTCGCAGTGTTTATCTAGATGTGAGAGCAGTACACGGACAGTCCCTTTCCTGCCTGAAGCTGTGTGTAGCGTAGAAGTTTGCAACACGTTTTATTGTGGCCATCTCGTGTTTTACTGTTCGCTGCTTATTACGGAGTAGAACAAGCGGCTTTCAGAACAAAGTACCAGCATGCTGTAGGTCTTGCAAACATTATTCGGTGGTTCTTATAAAGTTCTTATAACATTTGTTATATCATTTTTGCAACACCGGAGTACTGGTACTTTCTTACGAAAGCCGCTTTGTTCTATTTTGTGATATTGTCTCCTTGCAAAGGGTGGACCCCTGTGCACCTGAGGCTTTTCTGTATTGCGTCCGATCATGTGCGTGCACCGAACTCACTCAGATTCCACTGCTGATTACGGCCCGTTTAAAGTGCAGCAATTTCTTGAGTGGAAGAGGAGCCTACCCAGACCATGTATGAAGCGTTTTCCATGCTTAAAAACAGTGAAGTACAGGGGTGGCCAACTCCAGTCCTCAAGCGCCAAACAGGACAGGTTTTAAAGATATCCCTGCTTCTGCACAGGAGGCTGAGTCATAATGATTGAGCCACCTGAACTGAAGCTGGGATATCCTATAAACATGACCGGTTTGGCCCTTGAGGACTGGGGTTGGCCGCCCCTGGTGTAGTAGATCCCTGCATTTCACCATGAGATCTCTGACATAGGTTTATCATTGGGACACCATTTCCGAAACGGGTTTTCATTTGCTAATGTTTTGGACCCCGAACTCTGCACTTACAAATGTTATCATGCTTGAGGAAGCCGTAGTTAATGTAGACACAGACATCAGGCATTATTTGTCTCTAGGCCGGGTTGGATACGTAGACAATGACTGGGTAGCTGTGTAGAACAATATGCCAACATTTTATTGCTTGCTCTCAGGCAGGGTCCATGCCAAGCGCTCATCTGGAGTCAAGCTCATCTTCTATGATCTGCGTGGGGAAGGTGTGAAGCTGCAAGTGATGGCCAACTCCAGGTACGTGATGGATATTTGTGTACCTTGTAAACTGTTCCTTTCCTCTGGTCCCTTGGTGTGTTTGTAGTAGTTTGTGAGTAGCAGCGATAATGTTATGGCCTCTTGAGGTGTGTATGGGTGGGGGTTCTTTGACTATTGAGGGGTTCAGGTTCACTGTCCAAGAATTGTTTGGTCGCATGGAAGAAGGGAAGGATAGTCCCTCTGCTACAGGTGTTCTCCACTTTTCTTTTTATACTTTTATTAAATTAGATTTTCTCCTCCTTTTCCATGGCAGTGAAAAATGAATGGGTTAAGCTCTTACCCTTGGCTGAGCATGGGGGGGGAGGGTCTCACACCCCCCCATGCCCCCTCCGGTAAGAGGCAAGTGTTGGCTTGGCGCCCGAGGACCTGCATCATTCTGTAGGCGCAGGGTTCCCCCCTGAGGTGCCGTCATGCAATTTGCGACCATTCTGTGTGTCACGTTCACAGGAAAATTGGGTCTCGCCGCAAGGGAAGCATGCCCTATACGGTAAGCCGCTTGTCCCCTATGTAAATAGGCGCCAGAAGTGATGTGTCAGAAGTGTCGCTTTCACCGGGTGTACGGTGATAGAGCGCAGGAGCAGAATGAGGCACCATATATTGGAGCAGCAAGGTATTCGCAATCGCCTTCAAGGAAGAATGGAAGAGGGACGCCATATGTCTCCCACGAAACCCTCAGGTTAAGGAACACTTGTCAAGCCACAGTTGGGGGAAGGATTTCCAACTTTTTGGAGGGCCGGGTCCCCACATTGGGTGTTGGAAATATATCACAAGGGATATTTTTCCTAGAATTTTTCGCAGTCCCGAGGCATATTTATTACTTTATTTTATTTTTTACAGAGTTACCTAGCTTCCAGGAACATCTCAGAGCTCCAAACCAAATAATTTCTCATCTCCTTCAATCAGGAGTTATTTATCTGGGTCCGATATGTCAAAAAACAGGAGGATCTATTAAAGGTTATTCCTGGTTCAAAAACCCTAGATTACCAGGCAATCCTAGGCACCATACTACTAGTGGCCATTCAACAAGGAGATTGTGACCTCGGTGGATTAAAGGATACATATCTCTGTGTCCCTAATCTGAAACCGCACCACAAATTTGAGATTTTGCATCCGAGGTTTTCACTTTCAGTACAAGGTTCTTCCTTTCGATCTCACAACAGCCTCGCGAAAATTTACCAAGACTTTGTGCTGATTATAGCAAATCTGAGAGAGGTATTGCGATATGGCCATATCTGAACTTGTGATAAAGATTCTCCAGTGGCTGTAAAGACGAGTTCTGCACAAATGTCACCGTAACTAAAAAAAAAAAAAAAAAAAACTTTTTTTTTTTTTTTTTAAAGGATTTTTCTGGAAGTCAACAAGAATTCCTTCGACTGTGCTGACCGCGCCAGGCGTGGACGCAATCAATTTCAATTTGTCCGGCCACGCTCACGAGGCGCGCGCTTATGAGTGTGCATGTACGCACGGTCCGGGGGACGCAGCCTTGGTTCTGACCCAGAGCTTCATTCTGTCAGGAAGCTCAAGAAAATGCTTTTTAATGTGAAGCAGGTAGATCCAATTAAATCCATCATATCTGTTCTCGTAATTATGGATCAGGAACCGGCGCGCTCCTTACAGAATATGCTGTACATTATGCTATCTAAAGTATTCTTCAAGAACGAGGATATAGTATCATTAGTGAAACAATTGCGTAAATCAACCTGAGGTGTCTGGCGCAGTAGTTTTCATCATAGCGGTCACATCCGCAAGAAGAGTGGGCGAGTATCAAGCTTTCTGCCTGTGAAGAGCTCATTACAAGGTTTCACAAAGATTATCGTCCTGAGAACAAATCCCAGGTTTCTTTCTAAGGTTTCAACAGTTTCACCTTAAGACTTGGTCTTCCCTTAATTCTGCCCAAGTCCATCAAGTAATAAAGGTCAAATTGAACACTGTATATTTTGTGAAAGTCTTGAGCGTCTATATGGACAGAACAAAGGTTGTCAGGAATTCCACGAAGCTATTTGTCATCTCAGAAGGGAAGAGGAAGGGTCTTCCGGCAACGAAAGACTCGACTGCACGGTGGTTAAAAATGTGTAAGTGAGGTGCCTGCCGTGTTGAAAGCCCGTTCAACAAGGTTCATGGCAACAACATGGGTGGAAAGGCCCCAGGTGCCTCTTCGAAGCTGCGGGGATGGTCCTCATTGCACCCGTTTACCAAGTTGTATTAACTAGATGGGCACGCCTGGGCAGATGAAGATGGGCCTCAGTCTTGCAGGACATAATTCGGTAAAGAAAACATTATATATTCACCCACCCCAGGGGAATTTCTTTGGTGCTTCACATTCCTTTTCACTGCCATGGAGGCGCAAGAGGAAAGCGGAAGAACGCTTTGTACCGATTTCCTTTCCTCGTTTCCCTGCATGGCAGTGCTACTAACCACCCATGTGGGTCTCGACATGGTGTTACGGCTGGGGTAATTCTGGAAGACTCCCCCGGAGTACAAGAAATGTAGAATATGGGAAGCGTTTTCGATTACCGGTTTCGCTTAGGCCAATTGTTCACTGTCATGGAGGGGTGAGGGAAGAACACCGTCCGTAAGAATAATTATTCCCCATTAATAATAGTTGGTCTGTAATACAGAATAATCCAGAGTCCAGGTTGATTCAGGGAATGGGAGAATTAAGCTTTATTGGCTGGTTCCTTGGCGTTTACACTGTATACAAATAGTTACAGGAGGTGTTGGGCCCCCTATAAAGGATTTGCTGCTGCTTGGTATCGGTTTTACTGCTTTATAGAATGACGAACACTATGATTATTGAGTTTCAATCTGCTTTCCGACCACAGAAATTACAAATCCGAGGAGGAGTTTGCAGCCATTAATAACAAGCTGCGTCGCGGGGATATTATCGGCGTGCGAGGGAATCCAGGGAAGACGAAGAAGGGAGAGCTGAGTATAATCCCGTGCGAGATGGTGCTGCTGTCTCCCTGTCTGCACATGTTACCGCACCTCCACTTTGGCTTGAAGGACAAGGTAATCCCCGGCTATTTTATTTGAACTTGTTTTCCTGCGCGATATACATTATATATCTTTGTCGTTGGAAAGGGAAATGTTTCACATGAGTGTTGGCTGCATTGATCTGTTCAGGTGTTGATGAGTTACATTTGCGTGTGCGATGGTGGCACGTGGCTTCCTTTATTGTACTGGCTCTGTTCACACAGGCTTTAACGTTAACCCTATAAGGGCTGAAAATAGCCGTATCTGTCAGGCCCGCTCACCTTCAGATGTAACCAGACTAACTTTTCATTTCTTAAGCATGTCCCAGGATACTCCATTAATATTACCACTGAATCCTGGAAACTTGGTTTAAAGCAACAATCTTGTGACACTTTTTGTAGGTTTGAAGCAGGGGGTTTCAGGACATTAAACCCCATTAATTTCAGCTCCTGGGACCCCCTGATTCGCGGATTACTGCCTAAGGAGGGGGTGGTAGACGTCCGGGGGACCCTGCTTCCTGGGATACTGCTCAGGAGGGGTGGTAGCAGCTTGGGGACCCCCTGCTTCTGCGGATACTGCCTCAGGAGGGGGTGGTAGCAGCTGGGGGGACCCCCTGCTTCCTGGGATACCTGCCTCAGGAGGGGGTGGTAGCAGCTTGGGGACCCCCTGCTTCCGGATACTGCCTCAGGAGGGGGTGGTAGCAGCTTTGGGGGACCCCCTGCTTCCTGGGATACCTGTCCTCAGGGGGGGTGGTAGCAGCTTTGGGGGACCCCCTGCTTCCTGGGATACTTCGCCTAGGGGGGTGGTAGCAGTTGGGGACCCCTGCTTCCTGGGATACCTGCCTCAGAGGGGGTGGTAGCAGCTTTGGGGGACCCCCTGCTTCCTGGGATACTTGCCTCAGGAGGGGGTGGTAGCAGATCCGGGATCCCATTCTGCCTGGGGATACCTGCCTCAGGAGGGGGTGGTAGCAGCTTTGGGGGACCCCCTGCTTCCTGGGATACTTGCCTCAGGAGGGGGTGGTAGCAGCGTTGGGGGACCCCCTGCTTCCTGGGATACCTGCCTCAGGAGGGGGTGGTAGCAGCTTTGGGGGACCCCCTGCTTCCTGGGATACTTGCCTCAGGAGGGGGTGGTAAGCAAGCTTTGGGGGACCCCCTGCTTCCTTGGATACCTGCCGTCGGAGGTGGTGGTAGCAAGCTCCGGACCCCCTGCTTCCCCGGGATACTTGCCTCAGGAGGGGTGGTAAGCAGCTCCGGGGACCCCTGCTTCCTGGGAGTACTGCCTCAGGAGGGGGTGTTACAGCTTTGGGGGACCCCCGGCTTCTGGGATACTTGCCTCAGGAGTGCGGTGGTAGCAAGCTTTGGGGGACCCCCGTGCTTCCTGGAATACTTGCCTCAGGAGGGGGGGTTAGCAGCTTTGGGTGACCCCCCTGCTTCCTGGGATACTTGCCTCAGATGGGGTGGTACAGCTGTGGGGACACCCCTGCTTTCTGGATATCTTTGCCTCAGGAGGGGGTGGTAGCAGCGTTGTGGGACCCCTGCTTCCTGGGATACCTGCCGCAGGAGGGGGTAGCAGCGTTTGGGGGACCCCCTGCTTTCTGGGATACTTGCCTCAGGAGGGGGTGGTGTAGCAGCTTTGGGGGACCCCTGCTTCCTGGAATACTGCCTCAGGAGGGGGTGCTGGAAGCGCTACGGCTTGGCTATTGGGACGGACAATGGTGGCTTAAAATGTCTCGGTCCTGTGGTCCAATAGAAGCCGTGACATCACTTGCGACTTTCTATTGGCCCTGCGTGAGCGGGACATTTAAACTGAGCACGATACCGACGCCCCTACAGGTATCTCTGGAGCAGGGGGTCCCCAGAGCTGAAATAAACGCGGCTCACTCCAAGAACCCCGTTCTTTAACCTATGTTAAAGCGGCAGCTTTTGCTTGTTTTATTTTTAAGGGGACCTGGGGATGGGGGGGAGGGGTCCTGCTACGTTTCTAAATAGAAGGACAGTGGTGCAGTGACTTGCAGAGTCCTCCTGCTTAGGGCATTACCAGATTTGGGTTTCTCACGTTCAGGAGACGCTATACCACGCCAGCGGTACCTGGATCTCATCCTGAATGACTTTGTCCGGCAGAAATTTATTGTCGCTCAAAAATAATCACGTACGTCCGAGGTTTTTTGGACTTGGGGTTCCTGGAGGTATATATTATTAAGCGCTCTAAACTCTTGTTTTTGTCACGTCTGTGCTTTTGACAGGGGGGTTCAACTCCAGTCCTCAAGCCCCTCCAACAGGTCATATTTCAGATATCCCTGCTTCAGCACAGATGGAGCAACTGTCCCTGCTTCAGCTCAGTAGACAAGCCACTGATTGAGCCACCGTGCTGAAGCTGGGGTACCCTAACAATCTGGCCTGTTGGTGGGCTTCTGGACTGGAATTGCACACCCCTGCGTTAGAGGTCTAGCACATGATTGCAGGCGGTGACACGGTCACGGTCAGGTGGCATTTTGACATCAACTGAGAACATAACCCCACAGAACGGAGCAACAGCACATCACGGAATCCTAACTTTCCTTTTGTTACCAGATTGAAAACCCCAATGATGAACATTATTCCTGGCGGAGCTGTAGCCAAACCTTTCATCACCTATCACAATGATTTGGACATAACTCGTACATGAGGATAGCGCCAGAGCTGTATCACAAGGTAATAATGATTCGAGACTTTTTAAAGGCCTGGAATTAAATGTAAGGCGGCCTGTTTACAGAAACCGTTTGTCTCCTGCACAGATGCTTTTGGGTCGGCGGCATCGACAGAGTATACGAGTGGCCGGCAGTTCCCGAAACGAAGGGATCGATCTGACGCACATCCAGAGTTCACGACCTGCGAGTTTTTTACATGGCTACGCAACTATTATACCTCATGGAATCACAGAAAAACGCTCTCCTGGTATGGCGAAGAACTGGATGAGATGTCAGGGTGGGGGGGGGGGGGTGTGCAGATTCGGGGTGGGTGTGTAAGATGTCTTCAATGGAAAGTATGAAGATTCTTGGCTTTGTGCTCCTTGTAGGTATGGTTAACAAATCACTGGTGTTACAAATCCTTACCACCCAGAGGGTCCAGAAGGCCAGGCCTATGAAATAGACTTCCACCACCCCTCCCTTCAAGAGAATCACATGGTGGGCGAGCTAGAAAAGCATTGGGGGAAAAACTCCCTCCCACAGACCAGTTGGATACTGAAGGTAAGGGCTGGAAATATTATGTATCTACTGTATATTTTGGAAATTGTTTCCCCTGGTTTGCTAGGCATTTGGGCACCTCCTAAGATATCGTAACCACATTTTTCATGGTGTTCCTGAGCTCAATGAGATGGTTTCTGTTTGTAAATTGGCCATATTGGGGGCACCGTCTAATTGTGTGGCCCCTTCTTTTCTGTGACCAGAAACAGCACAGCATACAAGCAAGGCATCCATCAGAACGGGGCATGTCAGCATATTTACGCATCATCACTTAGCCCAGGGCAATCAGACACTACATCTCACGGCCCAAAACACGGTGTCCGGGGCAATTACCCCACAAATTCATCAGTCAAGACATTGTTCATCACCCAGTTCACCTTAATTCAGTTACCACCACTCACCCTAGCTAACCGAGATCCAACTAACTGGTCCGCGTTCCCCCCGGGGTCCCCTGCAACACCGCGAGGCCCTCTTACGCCTTCAAACAGACCTGTGCATGGAGATCTCCGTCTACATTGGCTGCTGTGTCATGTGCAGGGATCTCCCCGAAAAGTGCCGTAAGGGGAGGTACCCAATTCCATCCGTGTACGTGTGGTCATCCCCCCAACATGCCTATGTTCTCGGTGGGAGCGGTGAGAGGCCCATGCGATTTGCTCCTACCAGGATCAAGTTAGATCTTGCGGGCAAGAGCCGGTCCAAAAGAATCCGTGTCCCGACACCGTGTAAATCTGACTTGAAATAGAAGCAGGGTGTGTCCTGTCGCACTTGCCGCGGCAGACCGTCGTGGCCACCTGGCTCCCCCGGGGTACGGGGCTCCACCAAAAGAAGGAGCCACCTATGGGGGGTTCGAAATTCTGGGCCAATCTATTGCGGTCCGGCAGAGGTGGCTACGCCCCCCCTCCACCTCCCTCCCTTCCCTAACCCCCCCCCTCATCCAACACATCAATGCATCAGTCAAGTCACCCACTGGGTGTGTGTACCTGGTAGGCTTTGTATCTGCATGTGACATCATACTGGTGACCTCATAATGCACATAGCCTGGTGGCAGATAGCTGTGTTTACACAGAAAGCAGACAAAGAAAGAGGAATTCAGTGGTACGTGATAGAAGCTAAGAATGCTGGAGAAGGGGAGGAGGCGGAAAAATTAGGGACTATCATAAGGTATTAAAGGAAAGTGATGAGAAGGGGGGAGTGGGGCTTGAAAGGGTTGGGTGAGAGGGGAGGGGTGAGGTTGGTTCTTAGAGTCCTGTGCACCGCCGGGTACTGCAGCTAGTTATAATTAATGGGGAAAGTTCACGGGCTTGAAAAATAAGACATTCATCAGAATTGTTGTGTTCAACATTTTAGAATTTGCCTGTTACGAATTTGCCATTGTACAGCAGATGGTACGTAACCATTCCGTGTAACGCTGAAACTACAGTTCTGTGTCTGGCAGCAAATATGAAGTCTCTGTTATTCTGCGTAGCATAATTTATTCATTGGGAATTGCATCACCGTGTTCAATGATTTTTGTTGTGATGACAGATTCTATTCTTTGACTTACAAGAATTAATGTAAAAAGCCACTTGTGAGCACATTCACAGGTCAGACAGGTCCCCCTAACCCCGAGGTCCGCAGATCTCTCTGAGAGTGTCATTATGTCTCACAAGTCTATTTTTTATTTGCTCTGGGCACACAGCGGAGTGTTGCACTTGTTTACTCAATTCCTGGATGAAACCGCCTCGGGCGAGGAGAATCCCGCGTGTGCCCCAACACAGACAAAACTATTTCCTCAAGTGCCGGTCTCAAAGACAGAGATACAAAGGAGAGCTATACTCACATCGTCATAATGACGTTCTCCTTTATGTGACAGCCAAGGACAGGGAATAACGTTTCAGATTCATGTGGACCTTTCATATTCACTCACCATCGCTTGTTTTTGTTGTCTGGTTTCAATTATGTAAATATCTATTTATCTAGCGCTATGTACATTAATGGCGCTATATAAATAAAGACATACAATACATGTAGCTAAAACCCTTTGGCATCTCTGCTCTCTTAATGATGGTTCAGAACTTGTCCTTGTCACCAGAAGCATCTGTGCCACCACTGTACCTGTCACTGTTATATTGGCTGATTACTGTATTTAATAACTGGCACATCCAATGACCGTTCGGGGTTCCAGACATGACGTCTGCTTTCCCCTTTATCAGAAACACGCAAATTCCTTGACGACGTTTGTGTGGAAAAAGCTGTTGAGTGCCCAGCCCCCAGGACGCACAGCTAGACTGCTGGACAAGGTTAGACCAGGGATAGGGGCAGCTACGTTTCATATAATATAGCGATACTGCACTAAATGGATACTCTGCGAGATGCGGTTGGGCACTCAGCTTTCGTTATTGCTTCACTGTTAATAATTTTGCTGTTCCACTGTTGGTGCGTTCCTGAGGTCACGTGTTATTCAGCCGCCACTTTGTATCTGCGATCATCCAACTAAATAATGACCCCCTTGCCAAATGGTAAGCCCTGACCCAGATGTCTGGGATCTCTGTCGTTGTTAACGTGCCTGTTTTATCTTCTGATCCAGTGAATTGTGTCATTATAAGGACCGAGCTCTCTTTCCTCTCCCTGACCTAGGCAACCGCTCCCAGAAGGGACTGACCGAGAGGTTCGAGCTCTTTGTGATGAAGAAGGAGGGTGTAACGGCCTACACTGACTGAACGACCCAGTCAAGCAGAGGAACTGTTTTGAACATCGGCAAGGTGGGTAGTGTTGTATATTTACACCCCACAGAGAGAATCTGTGTTCCTGAACATGGCCGTTTAGATTTGGCCCTGTTGTGGTTGGTGGTGCGAATAGCGGCGCTGTTCTGTATTGAATCTCTCCTACATTTCCTAACGACCTTGTTTTTTAGACTGTTATTCCGTTGTATTTAGCACACGGGCATTTGCACACGTCGAAACCTTTTGTGTTTTCTGTAGCCAGTTTGCTCGAACTCACAACCTCGTCTGTTTCTATTCTAGGGTCTTGGGTGTAAGGCCATTTTTAAGATTGGTGCTCTTCTTCTGCACACTAATTTTAGGTGTATGTAGTAGTTGTGGTCCTCAAAATGGATCTAACTAGAATACTCCCAATATCTTTCTAATAATTTGTTAATTTTTTGTAGTAATTTATGCGATAACAAGTGGCAAAAACCCTCCACCTTAGTGTACACCTAATAAAATACCACTTTTAAAGCACATTCATATTTCAGACCAGCTCTACAAACCCTGCCCTTCCCCATTACTCTTAGCAAACAGTGCTTCCTGTAGCCAGGCATTCTGGGGAGTGACATGCAAATGAGCACACAGTATCACCTTTTTGGCGCTTATCCATTTGACAGTGGATCCTATAGAGTTATTTGCTGCCGTATACACAGCTTTTCAGCACAGCCTGGGTACAGAAGTACCTTGCCAGCAAGCCTGCGCACAGACGGCTTGTTTACCTTAATTTTTGATGAAATACATTGTAACGAGTAGTGTGTAATGTAGTGAATAGTAGTTTTCCTTATTCCCAATCTTTCCTTCCCCATACAGATAATATAATGTGTAAGCCCTCTGTAGATACCTGCTGTAATTGTAATGCATTAACTCTTTCTAGAAGGGCCTAGTTTTTCGGTGCCACTGCCGCGGCGCAGAAAAGTCCCTCCTGCTGCAGTTTCTTGTGGAGTATACTTGTGCACGGGACATGTATCACTAATCTGGCTTTATGGTGCACAGAAACAAAGCTGCAGGGGACGACGAGGCCATGTTCATCGATGAGACTTTCTGCACTGCGGTTGGAGTACGGCCCTTCCTACGACAGCTGGCTGGGGAATGGGCATTGATAGGCTGACCATGTTCCTCACAGGCTCAATTACACTAAGGTACAGAGCGCAAAGTGTCACTCGCTGCTGTCTGGGTGTGTTTCTTGGGCCGAGTAATAATATCGGTCTGTACAATTTCACAGGAGGTTCTTCTGTTCCTGCAATGAGCCCGGATAACAAGAAGGAATCTGCTCCGATGGGACATCGGTGTAACCGTATGAACGGACGGAATTTGCTTTTTAAGAAGTTTCTAATGTATCTGTCGGAATGAACCCCTTTTGGGAAGCTGCAGCTCAGCCCCTTACAAGAAGAAATAATTATACAACTGTGTTCCTTGTTGTCCTTAAGATACAATGTTATAATCAATCGTGTGGAAGTTTTGGGGAAAGTCTTGCTCGGTGGGTGGTTTTTGTGGAAACCTGAATTGTCTAAAACCTGCATTTTCCCCCTCCTCTTTCTTTTACAACCGCAATCCAATATAAAGGCAACGTTAAAAATCGCTTTGCTTCCATTCAGAAAGGAAGTAAAAGCCCTTCCTTTCTTTTAACAAGCTGGCAAACTGGCCCTAATTCCCGGCAGCCATCTCTCCTGCTCCCACCGGGTTTTTCTGCCCTTTGTTGGTTTCCTCGTTATTCCCCTATTTTTGGCAGCTCCTGGGTTGTAGGTCTGGGATGGGTGCGCACGGTACCTACCAAGCGCTCAATACACGTTTTCTTGGCGAGTAGGGCGTTGGGAAAAAGTTCGAAACATCAAATCCGATCGCCATGCCGCGGCTTTTAGAATATTTGGTTAATATCTAGAAAAGGAACAATCTGTATTCTGTTTGCCACGTTCATTGCCTTGCTCTCCTCCTTTTTATCTTTGTTTTTCATCATGTCTTCTTGCAATTTCCCGTTCTGTAATAATGTCTATTATTTTACGTTCATATTACTGTCCCAAGCAATCTTAAAGCAAAATATTACCTAAAGAACACAGATGAAAAGATTAACCCGAAACCAAACTACAAGGGGGAGGAAGGGGGATCATCGAGTCTTTTAATGTCTAAGGCCGCGCGTATAGTGCTGGTGAGCGCCGCCCAAAAACAAATACATTACCACCAACGCCGTGTGCGCTTAAAGTGAGCGCGACGGGAGCGTCGCCAAATTTGGAAGCCAGGAATCTTGATTTTTCAAGGCGTCGCCTCGTGACACCCCCTGAACAACTCATGCCCAGATGCCTGCAACGCACCGCAAAGCAAAAATATATTGCGTAGATGCGCCGTCACCCGTCCGGTCGCGGCACTACCTAGTTCGCCTAACTCACCTTTTTGATTAGCAGAGAGTACATATACATTTGGGTTTACTAATATACAATCCCACCTTGTGTGCACAGCGCAGTCTGATGCACGAGCGAAAAGATATGAACAACCAACGAGTATTAGTGTATCAGGCAGTCCTCGTTTTACAATGCTTCCGCTTTACAACGAATGGCTTATCCAAACGCTATGCCAATGCCTACCTATATTCATTTTCACAACGCCAAAACTGGCTTATCCAACGCTCACGACGCTTTGCAAACATGTGTAGTGTGTATATATATACACATTCACATAAACAAACTTGCAAAGTGTTGGTGGTTGTTTTATTATTATTTGTTACATTAATATATATAATCAGTATATACACTAATAATGTATTTGCGTGTGCGCATATCTATTCGCCTGCATAAAGATTTGGTGTATTTTAGTGTTAAAAATGCCTTCAGGAACGGGAATCTTTCATTAAACAGTGGTTCCTATGGAAAACGTGTTTTGCTTACAACGCCATTTTGAGTAACCATTGTGGTCGGATAACCGAGGACTGCCTGTATAGGAATTTGTGAAAAGGTTTTTTGGGTGCTTGTTGTTCTCCCTCAATATAATTAAACAAATCTAATCAGAATATGGGCAGTTCACTACGAGTTATACTGTACTCGAATATGAATATAAAATGAAAAATCTAAATCAAAATGGACATCCGCTATGGGGGGGGATCACATACCACCTATAATAATGTAAAACATATAACGATCTCCAAATCAATAGTCGACAAACGCGTGCAATTATTTGTTAGAAGACGGTTGTTGAACAGAATGTAAAAATGAAAGGCGTGCAAAACACCATGGAGTTAATTCCGTTAATTCTCAATATTAAACAGGTAAGTATACACGCACACGATTAAAATGCAAGATTTATCACAGTATGTGTGTCGCCTCTACTAGCTTAGTCTAGCTGAGCCAAAGCCATAGCTCTGATGTCCTTGTTCCCAAATGAAGACCTCGTGTCAATATGCCACCATGCTCCATTTGCGCATGGCACGCAGCCGGAAAACTACAGAACACTGGGACATTTGTAGAGGCTTCGGGAAATACCGGGACGGGACGACTGGTCACCCTACACATAGTTACTCACTTGGTACCACACGCCCTGTATTGCAAAATAGATGTCAACAACTTTGGGTAAGGCACGCTGAAGTTTCGCCGTGGATCCGGACCAGAGTTCAGCCGCCCCATGGAACATAACATCTCCACAATTGGTGCCAAAGTTAATCCCCCATTATGTGGTGACTGTCAGCCGTGGAGGCTTCATCCTTGGTGGAACTTCAGCCTGCGCTTATCCCAAACGTGTTGCTCTAACTGACGTTTGCTGACTGGACCCATGATATTAATGTCTGTACTGTAGTGAAAGTCTGATTTGTGTTTTATTTTATACTTTGTGTCTACACTGACAAAGGAGTGTGTATTCTGCTTATCTGCTTGTCCTCTGTCTGTCACCCGGCTACTTCCCTCGGGTGGGGTGGGGGGGGTAGGGATGGATTCCCTCACTGTAGGTGCTGGCGTCTCCAAGGTGTCCGATGCTATCTCGCTGACCCAAGCATTAATGTCATTACAGAAAGCGCACGGCTGGATTCCAAAACACGTTCTCTACCGCAGACTACGCGTTTCGCAGAACTTTGCTTTCTTCAGGAGTTAGTGGTGACAATGTTGGTAGTTTTATTAAATAGTCCTCAACCGCTTACTACCGCTAGTGATAAGAATATCTATTATAGTATATATATAATATATATATATACATACAGTATATAATGTAGTATGTTCATAAACAATCTTGTTAAATGAACGGAGCAGAGTAAATGTCTAAATAGTATTAAAAAAAATACACAGAAAAAAATTTGATGGCCCCATGGAATGTATATAGGTATATTAAAATAAAGCAGCAATGAGGGAGTATTGTATAGAAAATATGTATACGTTCGTAAAATATAGTAGAAAAAATCTATTAATTAAAATATGGGTAAAAAAAAAAAGTTCTCTGAACAAAATGATTGTTTTATAATGCATCTTTTGAAAAAAAAAAATGTAAAAAATATATATATATAATAATTATTGTAATATTTTTTTAGGAGCGATAAGTAATGTGTAGCAATTTGGGGCCTTGAGGGAGTTGCCAATAGGAAGATATATTGATCTATTGGATAATCAACATAATTTATCTGAAGAAGACAATCCAAGATATTTACATCGTTGGCATATGTGATTTGCTACGTCGGGGGTCCCAACTCCAGTCCTCAAGCCGGCCCAACAGTCAGGTTTCAGGAATATCCTGCTGAAGCAGTGGTGGCTCAGGAAAGGAGTCCCTGTCCGAAGACTTACAATCTAGTGCCGGATAGGTAACGTCGAACTGCCGCTCCTCAGATTACCGCGCCACTGTCATCAGTTCTACTTCGGTACTTATAAACATATATCTTCCACATTATTTAGGACAGGGGGCTCAACTCCAGTCCAAGCCCCCCCCCCCCCCAACAGGTCAGGTTTCAGTATATCCTGCTTCAGCACAGGTGTCTCAACAGTCCCTGCTTCCGCACAAGTGGCTCACATCAGAGCCACCTGTGGCGAGCTGGGATATCCTGAAACACCTGACCTGTTGGAGGGGGGTGGGGACTGGAGTGAGCCCGCCTAATTTAGGATATACATTAGCATTAATAACACTCATATACATTTCACCTCTAGGTGCACTGTTCGGTATGTTATGGGGAATGTATTTATCGTTAGTGGGCCTTTTGGCCTAGGGACACTCCGTAGCTGGTTTGAGACGTCTTGGGTGATGTCAGCTGAACACATGGGGATGGCGCCATATTGTTTGTGTTCGGAGCCGCACGTGGGATGTGCCGCTGCAAACATTCATATACTTCCTCCCAGAAGCAGCGAGCTGTGACACACCCGGTTAGCTGCTGATGCACGTGTTGGTTTGTTTGGGGAGCTTGCTGAGTGTGTCACTGCGTGTGTTACAGCAACTACATTGTGACGTTACACACACTTCTTTTATTTTACTGTATATGTCAGTGTGTCACGTCTCTGCAGTGTGTCCACAACAACATTTGTAAAGTTACACACGTCTGTTTTTATTTACTGTGTCTATATATGCCTGTGTGTCCCTGTCTGTCACTGTGTGGCTTTGTGATACTGTGGCTATCAGTGTGTGGTCTTTGTCTCACTGTCTAGTATGTATGTGTGTGGCTTTGTGTTGTTACTGTGTCCTGGCTTCACCAGTAAATCTCCATAGTACTAGCTGGGGTGATCTGTCTGTTTGCTGGTTACAGGATGGGGTCTGCAGAGACATTGCTGCTCTGGTGTTATACACATTACGCACCCCGTTTACTCAACGCAGGCTGCCAGATCCCAGCAGGGATTGGACACTGATGGCTGCTGTGATACAAGTGGAATCTGTGCATGAGAATGAAGAGTCAAAAGTGGTAAGATGAGTTCCCTGATGGCGCCTGAGGCACGGTATGCTGGTAGGGCACTCCAAGCATGAGCGCCGGTGTGTCCTGCATGTACGCACACAGGGGGGCATGGCAGGTGTGAAGCGTACTGGAAAGTATATATTTTTTTGTTACAGTAAGTGCCCGAGTGCGGGTCGAGCGTATGTGTGCGTGTGTGCCTGCGCGCACAGCCTGAGCGGGGACTTACAGAATAGTAAAGTAACCCGACCGCAAGAGCCAACTCCGCGTAGGGGTACGCAGCTCTAAGAAGGTACATTTTTATTTTGCAAGGATTAACAAATGAAATAAACTGCGGCAGATAAGACCCCTTGCCAATGTCTCTTATTCCCTTATTATCTCCACTTGTTTATTGTACATCTTCTGGCAACTTTTCTTCCCCCATTTTGAAAGTGATCTTAAGACAATCCACGAAAAGGCTATTTATTTTTTATCCTCCATCTTATTTCTAATCTTTTATCTGATATGCGAATGTTTCTTATTGCTGAATATGAATGTGCAGAATAAGGGTTGTGTTTTTGTTTTTCTGTGTGTTCGTTCCATCAATTTAACAACAACACATCGATTTCAGTTCCCGATATGGGGTCTAATAGTTACTAGAGTGAAAGACACAGGATATTTGTAGTTGTATGAGCTTTTCTTTTCAATTGCAACAGTCCCCCTGCTTCCTGGGATACCTGCCTCAGGAGGGGGTGGTAGCAGCTCCGGGGACCCCCTGCTTCCTGGGATACTTGCCTCAGGAGGGGGTGGTAGCAGCTTTGGGGGACCCCCTGCTTCCTGGGATACCTGCCTCAGGAGGGGGTGGTAGCAGCTTTGGGGGACCCCCTGCTTCCTGGATACTTGCCTCAGGAGGGGTGGTAGGCACTGGGACCCCCTCTTTCCTGGGATACTTGGCCTCAGGAGGGGGTTGGTTAACAGCTTTGGGGGACCCCTCTGCTTCCTGTGATAACTGCCTCGGAGGGGTGGTAGCAGCTTTGGGGGACCCCCGCTTCCTTGGATACTTCCTCAGGAGGGGGTGGTAGCAGCTTTGGGGGACCCCCTGCTTCCTGGAATACTTGCCTCAGGAGGGGGTGCTGGAAGCAGCTACGGCTTGGCTAGTTGGGACTGACAATGGTGGCTTAAATGTCTCGTGTCCTGTGGTCCAATAGGAAGCCGTGACATCACTTGCGACTTTCTATTGGCCCTGCGTGAGCGGGACATTTAAACTGAGCACAGATACCGACGCCCCCTACAGGGTATCTCTGGGAGCAGGGGGTCCCCAGAGCTGAAATAAACGCGGCTCAGCTCCAGAGAACCCCTGCTTTTAACCTATGTTAAAGCGGCACGTTTGCTTGTTTTATTTTTAAGGGACCTGGGGATGGGGGGGAGGGGTCCTGCTACGTTTCTAAATAGAAGGGACAGTGGTGCAGTGACTTGCAGAGTCCTCCTGCTTAGGGCATTAACCAGATTTGGGTTCTTCACGTTACAGGAGACGCGATACCGCCAGCGGTACCTGGATCTCATCCTGAATGACTTTGTCCGGCAGAAATTTATTGTTCGCTCAAAAATCATCACGTACGTCCGGAGGTTTTTTGATGACTTGGGGTTCCTGGAGGTAATATATTATTAAGCGCTCTAAACTCTTGTTTTGTCACGTCTGTGCTTTTGAGCAGGGGGGGTTCAACTCCAGTCCTCAAGCCCCTCCAACAGGTCATATTTTCAGGATATCCCTGCTTCAGCACAGATGGAGCAATCTGTCCCTGCTTCAGCTCAGTAGACCAAGCCACTGATTGAGCCACCTGTGCTGAAGCTGGGGTACCCTAACAATCTGGCCTGTTGGTGGGGCTTCTGGACTGGAATTGCACACCCCTGCGTTAGAGGTCTAGCACATGATTGCAGGCGGTGACACGGGTCACGGGTCAGGTGGCATTTTGACATCAACTGAGAACATAACCAGACACAGGAGAAGCAACATGCACTGAATCCTAACTTTCCTTTTGTTACCAGATTGAAACCCCAATGATGAACATTATTCCTGGCGGAGCTGTAGCCAAACCTTTCATCACCTATCACAATGATTTGGACATGAATCTGTACATGAGGATAGCGCCAGAGCTGTATCACAAGGTAATAATGATTCGAGACTTTGTTAAAGGCCTGGAATTAAATGTAAGGCGGCCTGTTTACAGAAACCGGTTTGTCTGCCTGCACAGATGCTTGTGGTCGGCGGCATCGACAGAGTATACGAGATAGGCCGGCAGTTCCGAAACGAAGGGATCGATCTGACGCACAATCCAGAGTTCACGACCTGCGAGTTTTACATGGCGTACGCAGACTATTATGACCTCATGGAAATCACAGAAAAACTGCTCTCTGGTATGGCGAAGAACTGGAGTGAGATGTCAGGGTGGGGGGGGGGGTGTGAGATGTCGGGGTGGGGTGTGTAAGATGTCTTCAAGGAGAAGTATGAAGAGTCTTGGCTTTTGTGCTCCTTGTAGGTATGGTTAAACAAATCACTGGTGGTTACAAAGTCCCTTACCACCCAGAGGGTCCAGAAGGCCAGGCCTATGAAATAGACTTCACCCCTCCCTTCAAGAGAATCAGCATGGTGGGCGAGCTAGAAAAAGCATTGGGGGAAAAACTACCTCCCACAGACCAGTTGGATACTGAAGGTAAGGGCTGGAAATATTATGTATCTACTGTATATTTTGGAAAGTTGTTTCCCTGTTTGCTAGGCATTTGGGCACCTCCTAAGATATCGTAACCACATTTTGCATGGTGGTTCCTGAGCTCAATGAGATGGTTTCTGTTTGTAAATTGGACACATATTGGGGGCACCTTCTATTGGGGGCACCTTCTATTTCTGTGACCAGCAAGTCACCCACTGGGTGTTGTACCTGGTAGGCTTTGTATCTGGCATGTGACATCATACTGGTGACCTCATAATGCACATAGCCTGGTGGCAGATAGCTGTGTTTACACAGAAAGCAGACAAAGAAAGAGGAATTCAGTTGGTACGTGAGGAGAAGCTAAGAATGCTGGAGAAGGGGAGAGAGGCGGAAAGAATTAGGGACATCATAAGGTATTAAAGGAAAGTGATGAGAAGGGGGGAGTGGGGCTTGAAAGGGTTGGGTGAGAGGGGAGGGGTGAGGTTGGTTCCTTAGAGTTCCTGTGCACCGCCGGGTACTTGCAGCTAGTTATAATTAATGGGGAAAGTTCACGGGCTTGAAAAATAAGACATTTCATCAGAATTGTTGTGTTCCACATTTTAGAATTTGCCTGTTACGAATTTGCCATTGTACAGCAGATGGTACGTAACCATTCCGTTGTAACGCTGAAACTACAGTTCTGTGTCTGGCAGCAAATATGAAGTCTCTGTTATTCTGCGTAGATAATTTATTCATTGGGAATTGCATCACCGTGTTCAATGATTTTTGTTGTGATGACAGATTCTATTCTTTGACTTACAAGAATTAATGTAAAAAGCCACTTGTGAGCACATTCACATGTCAGACAGGTCCCCCTAACCCCGAGGTCCGCAGATCTCTCTGAGACGTGTCAATGTTCTCACAAGTGCTATTTTTATTTGCTCTGGGCACAGCGGAGTGTTTGTCACTTTGTTTACTCAATTCCTGGAGAAACCGCCTCGGGCGAGGAGAATCCCGCGTGTGCCCACAACACAGACAAACTATTTCCTCAAAGTGCCGGTCTCAAAGACAGAGATACAAAGGAGAGCTCTACTCACACGTTCATAATGACGTTCTCCTTTAATGTGACAGCCAAGGACAGGGGAATAACGTTTCAGATTCCATGTGGACCTTTCATATTTCACTCACCATCGCTTGTTTTTGTGTCTGGTTTCAATTATATGTAAATATCTATTTATATCTATAGCGCTATGTACATTAATGGCGCTATATAAATAAAGACATACAATACAATGTAGCTAAAACCACTTTGGCATCTCTGCTCTCTTAATGATGGTTCATAACTTGTCCTTGTCACCAGAAGCATCTGTGCCACCTGTACCTGTCACTGTTATTATTGGCTGATTACTGTATTTAATAACTGGCACAATCCAATGACCGTTCGTGGTTCCAGACATGACTTCTGCTTCCCCTTTATACAGAAACACGCAAGTTCCTTGACGACGTTTGTGTGGAAAAAGCTGTTGAGTGCCCAGCCCCCAGGACCACAGCTAGACTGCTGGACAAGGTTAGACCAGGGATAGGGGGGCAGCTACGTTTCATATTAATATAGCGATACTGCACTAATGCGGATACTCTGCGAGATGCGTTGGGGCACCAGCTCTGCTTATTGGCTTCACTGTTTAATATTTTGTGTTCCAGCTGGTTGGTGAGTTCCTGGAGGTCACGTGTATTAACCCCACTTTTATCTGCGATCATCCACAAATAATGAGCCCCCTTGCCAAATGGTAAGCCCTGGACCCAGATGTCCTGGGATCTCTGTGTTGTAACGTGCCTGTTTTATCTTCTGATCCAGTGAATTGTGTGCATTATAAAAGGACCTGCTCTCTTCCCTCTGCCCTGCATAAGGCACCGCTCCCAGAAGGGACTGACCGAGAGGTTCGAGCTCTTTGTGATGAAGAAGGAGGTGTGTAACGCCTACACTGAGCTGAACGACCCAGTCAAGCAGAGGGAACTGTTTGAAGATCAGGCAAAGGTGTGTGTGTGTATATTTACACCCCACAGAGAGAATCTGGTGTTCCTGAACATGGCGTTAGATTTGCATGTTGGGTGTGTGCAGAGATTAGCGGCGCTGTTCTTGTAGTTGAATCTCTCCTACATTTCACAAACGACCTTCGTTTTTTAGACTGTTTTATTCCGTTGATTTGCACACGGGTCATTTAGCACACGTGAAACCTTTTTGTGTTTTCTGTAAGCCAGTTTAGCTCTGAACTCACAACTCGTCTGTTCATATTTCTAGGGTCACTTGGGTGTAAGGCCATTTTTAAGATTGTGCTTTTCTGCACACTATTTTAGGTGTATGTAGTACTTGTGGTCCTCAAAATGGATCTAATAGAATACGCCAATATCTTTCTATAATTTGTTTAATTTTTGTAGTAAGTTATGGCGAGTAACAAAGTGGCAAAAACCCTCCACCTTAGTGTACAACTAATAAAAATACCACTTAAAGCACATTCATATTTCAGACAGCTCTACAACCCTGCCCTTCCCCATTATCTCTTAGCAAACAGTGCTTCCACTGTAGCCAGGCATTCTGGGGAGTGACATGCAAATGAGCACACAGTATCACCTTTTGCTGCTTATCCATTTGAACATGGGATCCCTATAAGCTTATTGCTGCCGTATTACACAGCTTTTCAGCACAGCCTGGGGTACAGAAGTACTTGGCCAGCAAGCCTGCGCACAGACGGCTGTTTTTACCTTTAATTTTTGATGAAATACATTTATAACGAGTAGTTGTAATGTAAGTGAATAGTATTTTCCTTATTTCCCAATCTCTTCCTTCCCCATACAGATAATATAATGTGTAAGCCCTCTGTAGATCCTGCTGTAATTGTAATGCATTATAACCGCTTTCTAGAAGTCTAGTTTTCCGGGCACTGCCCCGGCGCAGAAAGTCCATCCCTGCTGCAGTTTCTTGTGGAGTACTTGTGCACGGGACAATGTATCACTAATCTGGCTTTATGTGCACAGAACAAAGCTGCAGGGGACGACGAGGCCATGTTCATCGATGAGACTTTCTGCACTGCGTTGGAGTACGGCCTTCCTCCGACAGCTGGCTGGGGAATGGGCATTGATAGGCTGACCATGTTCCTCACAGACTCCAATAACATTAAGGTACAGAGCGCAAAGTGTCACTCGCTGCTTCCTTGGGTGTTGTTGGGCACCGAGTAATAATATCGGTCTGTACATTTCACAGGAGGTTCTTCTGTTTCCTGCAATGAAGCCCGACGATAACAAGAAGGAATCTGCTCCCGATGGGACATCGGTGTAACCGTATGACGGACGGAATTTGCTTTTTAAGAAGTTTCTAATGTATCTGTCTGGGAAATCTGAACCCCTTTTGGGAAGCTGCAGCTCAGCCCCTTACACTGAAGAAATAAATTATACAAACTGTGTTCCTTGTGTGTCTTAAGATACAATGTTATAATCAATCGTGTGGAAGTTTTGGGGAAAGTCTTGCCTCGGTGGGTGGGTTTTGTGGAAACCTGAATTGGTCTAAAACCTGCATTTTCCCCTCCTCTTTCTTTTACACCGCAATCCAAATATAAAGGCAACGTTAAGAAATCAGCTTTGCTTCCATTCAGAAAGGAAGTAAAAGCCCTTCCTTTCTTTTAACAAAGCCTGGCAAACTGGCCCTAATTCCCTGGCAGCCATCTCTCCTGCTCCCACCCGGGTTTTCTGCCCTTTGTTGGTTTTCCTCGTTATTCCCCTATGTTTTTGGCAGCTCCTGGGTTGTAGGTCTGGGATGGGTGTCCACGTACCTACCAGCGCTCAAATACAGTTTTCTTGGCGAGTAGGGCGTTGGAAAAAGTTCGAAACATCAAATCCGATCAGCCATGCCGCGGCTTTTAGAATATTTGTTTTAATAGTCTAGAAAAGGAACAATCTGTATTCTGTTTGCCACGTTCATTGCCTGTGCTCTCCTCCTTTTTTATCTTTGTTTTTCATCATGTTCTTCTTGCATTTCCCGTTCTGTAATAAATGTCTTATTATTTTACGTTCATATTCACGTGTCCCAAGCAGATCTTAAAGCAAAATATTACCTAAAGAACACAGGATGAAAAGATTAACCCGAAACCAAACTACAAGGGGGGAGGGAAGGGGGATCATCGGAGTCTTTTAATGTCTAAGGCCGCGCGTATAGTGCTGGTGACGCCGCCCAAAAACAAATACATTACCACCGCCGTGTGCGCTTATAGTGAGCGCGACGGAGCGTCGCCAAATTTGGAAGCCAGGAATCTTTGATTTTTCAAGGGCTGTCGCCTCGTGACAGCCCCTGAACAAATCAGATGCCCAGATGCCTGCAACGCCACCGCAAAGCAAAATATAACTTTCGCTAGATGCGCCGTCACCCGTCCGGTCGTCGGCACTATACGTGTCGCCTAACTCAGACTTTTTGATTAGCAGAGAGTGACATATACATTGGGTTCTATATACAATCCCACCTTGTGTGCACAGCGCAGTCTGATGCACGAGCGAAAGATAGGAAAAGCCAACGAGTATTAGTGTATTACAGGCAGTCCTCGTTTTACAATGCTTCGCTTTACAACGAATGGCTTATCCAACGCTATGCAATGCATACCTATATTCATTTTTACAACGCCAAAATGGCTTATCCAACGCTCTTACGACGCTTTGCAACATTGTGTATGTGTGTATATATATACACATTCACATAAACAACATTGCAAAGTGTTGTGTGTGTGTGTTATTATTTATTATGTTACATTATATATATAATACAGTATATACACTATATAATGTATGTGCGTGTGCTGCATATCTTATTGCCTGCATAAAATATTTGGTGTATTTTAGTGTTAAAAATGCCTTCAGGAACGGAATCTTTCATTTAAACAGTGTTCCTATGGGAAAACGTGTTTTGCTTTACAACGCCATTTTGAGTAACGCATTGTGTCGGATAACCGAGGACTGCCTGTATAGGAATTTGTGAAAAGGGATTTTTGGGTGCTTGTGTTCTCCCTCAAATATAAATTAAAACAAATCTAATCAGAATATGGGCAGTTCACTACGAGTTATAACTTGTACTCGAATATGAATATAAAATGAAAAATCTAAAATCAAAATGTGAGCAATCCGCTATGGTGGATCAATACCACCTATATAATGTAAAAACAATATATAGATCTCCAATCAATAGTCGACAAAACGCGTGCAATTAATTTGTATAGAAGACGGTGTGAACAGAAATGTAAAAATGAAAGGCGTGCAAAACACCCATGGAGTAATTCCGTTTAATTATCCAATATTAAACAGGTAAGTATTACACGCACACGATGTAAAATCAAGATTTATTCACAGTATGTGTGTCTGCCTCTACTAGCTTAGTCTAGCTGAGCCAAAGCCATAGCTCTGATGTCGCTTGTTCCCAAATGAAAGACCTCGTGGTCACATATGCCACCATGCTCCGATTGCGCATGCGCAGCCGGCAAACTACAGAACACTGGGACATTTGTAGAGGCTTCGGGAATACCGGGACGGGACGACTGGTCACCCTACACATAGTTAAATCACTTGGTACCAGCAGCCATGTATTGCAAAAATAGATGTCAACACGTTTGGGGTAAGGGCACGCTGAAGTTTCGCCGTGGATCCGGACCAGATGTTACAGCCGCCATGGAACACTAACATCTCCACAATTTGGGTGCCAAGTTAATCCCCCATTATGTGGTGACTGTCAGTCCGTGGAGGCATTACATCTGGTGGAGACTTCAGCCTGCGCTTATCCCAAACGTGTTGCCATCTAACTGGACGTTTGCTGCTGGTACCCAGTGATATTAATGTCTGTACTGTAAGTGAAAGTCTGATTTGTGTTTTATTTTATACTTTGTGTCTTACACTGACAAAGGAGTGTGTATTCTGCTTATCTGCTTGTCCTCTGTCTGTCACCCGGCATCTTCCCTCGGGGGGGTGGGGGGGGGTAGGGGATGGATTCCCTCACTGTAGGTGCTGGCGTCTCCAAGGTGTCCGATGCTATCTGCGCTGAACCCAATGATGTCATTACAGAAAGCGCACAGGCTGGATTCCAAAACACGTTCTCTACCGCAGACTACGCGTTTCGCAGAACTTTGCTTCTTCAGGAGTTAGTGTGACAATGTTGGTAGTTTTATTAAATAGTCTCAACCGCTTACTACCTGGTTGAAAGAATATATATATATATATATATATATATATATATATACATACAGTATATATATGTATGTATGTTCATAAACAAATCTTGTTAAATGAAACGGAGCAGAGTAAATGTCTAAATAGTATTAAAAAAAATACACAGAAAAAGATATTTGATGGCCCCATGGAATGTAATATAGGTATATTTAAAATAAGAGCAGCAATGAGGGAGTATTGTATAGAAAATATGTATAAGTGCGTAAAATATAGTAGAAAAAATCTATTAAATTAAAATATGGGTAAAAAAAAAAAGTTCTCTGAACAAAATGATGTTTTATAATGCTAGCTTTTGAAAAATAAAAAATGTAAAAAATATATATATATATATTAATTATTGTAATATATTTTTTAGGAGCGATAAGTAATGTGTAGCATTGGGGCCCTTGAGGGGAGTGCCAATAGGAGAAGATATATTGATCTATTGGATAATCAACATAATTTATCTGAAGAAGACAATCCAAGATTATTTACATCGTTGGCATACTGTGATTTGCTACGTCGGGGGTGCCAAACTCCAGTCCTCAAGCCGGCCCAACAGGTCAGGTTTTCAGGATATCCCTGCTTAAGCAGTGGTGGCTCAGGAAAGGAGTCCCTGTCCCGAAGAGCTTACAATCTAAGTGCCGTGATTAGGTAACGTCGAACTGCCGCTCCTCGCAGATTACCGCTGCCCTGTCAGCAGTCTCTACTCTGGTACTTATAAACATATATCCTTCCACATTATTTAGGACAGGGGGCTCAACTCCAGTCCTCAAGCCCCCCCCCCCCCCCCCAACAGGTCAGGTTTTCAGTATATCCCTGCTTCAGCACAGGTGTCTCAATCAGTCCCTGCTTCAGCACAAGTGGCTCAATCAGAGGCCACCTGTGCCGAAGCTGGGATATCCTGAAACCCTGACCTGTTGGAGGGGGGTGGGGACTGGAGTTGAGCCCCCCGTAATTTAGGATATACATTAGCATTAATAACATCATATACATTTCACCTCTAGGTGGCACTGTTCGGATTGTTATGGGGAATGTATTGTATCGTTAGTGGGCTTTTGGCCTGAGGGACACTCCGTAGCTGGTTTGAGACGTCATTGGGTGATGTCACTGAACACATGGGGGATGGCGCCATATTGTTTGTTCGGAGCCGCACGTGGGATGTGCCGCTGCAAACATTCCATCTACTTCCTCCCCAGAAGCGCGAGCTGTGACACACCCGGGTTAGCTGCTGATGCACGTGTTGGGTTTGTTTGGAGTCAGCTTGCTGAGTGTGTCACTGCAGTGTGTTACACAACTACATTGTGACGTTACACACTTCTGATTTTATTTTACTGTATATGTCAGTGTGTCACTGTCTCTGCAGTGTGTCACACAACAACATTGTAAAGTTACACACGTCTGTTTTTATTTTACTGTGTCTATATATGCCTGTGTGTCACTGTCTGTCACTGTGTGGCTTTGTCTGATACTGTGGCTATCAGTGTGTGGCTTTGTCTCACTGTCTATGTATGTCACTGTGTGTGGCTTTGTGTGTTACTGTGTCCCTGGCTTCACCAGTAAATCTCCCATAGTACTAGCTGGGTGATCTGTCTGTTTGCTGGTTACAGGATGGGGTCTGCAGATGACATTGCTGCTCTGTGTTATACACATTACTGCACCCAGTTACTCAAGCAGGGGCTGCCAGATCCCAGCAGGGAGTGGACACTGATGGCTGCTGTGATACAAGTGGAATCTGTGCATGAGAAGGAAGAGATCAAGAAGGGTAAGGCTGAGTCCCTGCTGGCGCTGAGCACGTTCATGCTTGGAGGGCACTCCAAGCATGAGCGCCGGGTGTCCTGCATGTACGCACAGGGGGGCATTGCAGGTAGTTGAGCGTACGGGAAAGTATATATTTTTTTGTTAAGTTAAGTGCCGAGTGCGGGTGAGCGTGTGTGCGTGTGTGCCTGCGCGCACAGCCTGAGCGGGGACTTACAGATATATGTAAGTAACCGCCGCAAGCGCCACTCGGCGCTAGCGGGTACGCAGCCTAAGAAGGTACATTTTGTATTTTGCAAGGATTAACAAATGAAATAAACTGCGGCAGATAAAGACCCCTTGGCACATGTCTCTTATTTCACCTTATTATCTCCACTTGTTTATTTACATCTATCTGCAACTTTTCTTCCCCATTTTGAAAGTGATCTTAAACTCCACGAAAAAGGCTATTTTTTTTTTCTTCCCTCTTATTTACTAATCTTTTCTCGATTGCGACTGTTTCTGCTGAATATGAATGTGATGAATAAGTTTGTTTTTTTTTTGCTGTGTTTTCGTTCCATCATATTACAACACTGATTTCAGTTCCCCGATATGGGGTCTAATAGTTACTATAGTGACAAGACACAGGATATTTGTGTTGTATGAGCTTATTCTTTTCAATTGCAACAGGTAAAAGGCAGTACATACAAATAGTCGTGTTTTTTTTGTTTTTAAACGTTTGCGGCTTATCATGGTTTGTAAAACTATATTTGGCATAATGTTTTTTTGCCGCAAACGGCATCAACATTTCTTGTAAAAGAATAATGCTCCAACTAATTACAAATTGCTGGCATTTTCTATGTGATTATTTTTTGTCTGATCTTGTCTAATTGTGACTTTTTCCCTTTCTTTCCCTCCCCCTATAATAGTTGTTGCTATGGGAACAGGAACAAAATGTATCGGCCAATCAAAACTACGGAAGACGGGTAATGACAAATCGTAGAGAAATCAGCCATTTGATCGTTTTTGTTGAATGAAACTTCAAAACCTAGTAGTTTAACAAATGCGTGCACATGAGGCCCAGACGCACCGGATAATCACTGCTTAATTATGTACAGTAAATATTCAAACTATTTCTCCTTTTATTAATGATTCCATTTCTGACCCATCTGGTTGGCTCTGTATACTAGAGGTAATGGAAGGTGTGTGCCCCACGCACCATGCTCTCTTCAATCTCTTGTGTTGATCAAGAGGACTAAAATGGGTCTGGCGCTTTAAAGCTTACAGCCTTGTATGTTTTTATAACTGATGTATGCTGATTACATTGTAAAAAGATTAACAAACATTTGGGTATTAAAAGCGATCTTAATTTTATTAAAAAAAAAAAAAAAGTAGACACATTGAATTTAATTGCTGCTGAGAACTACTTGGCCACCTTGTCTGCTGCTTTTGCTATCTGTTGGTCCTTGGCTTATCTTATATTTAGGATAGCCTTGTGCCTGGCCCAAGCATTTTTTTAATTCTAAATCTCTCCAGGTGGAACAGCCATGTTCAATAAATCTAAATACCTTTTCACACCACTTCCTCAACCACACAGTGTCTAGTGCAAAGAGTCCTGGTGTTTCCCAGTCCTCAATACTGTCAATACCTCTGACACTGAGGCTATTATTTAAGAGCCGGGACAATACCCAGATTTCCATAATGCCTCACGGAAGCTGCTGTACAATGCCAAACATTGTAGCAGATACTACACTTGTAGTACAAACACTTGTAGTCTAACAAATTGCTGCTAAAAGGTTAAACAAATGTGACAATTAAAACATACACATACTGTACATAAAGTGCAAAACTTAAAATCTAGTACATTTTGCGTAGTATCGGTTATGTATGTTTTGATGCTTTAAGGACCCAATCCCGTCGGCTTAAAAACATTACAAATACATTTTTGTTGGTTTAATACATACAGCCTTTGATTACCTTTATTGAAAACTAATTACCTAAGCTGCCGAACGATTAGTTCTCTGTGATTGATCAGCAAAATCATGTTTCCAAGGGTTCCCTAAATGGCCGCCTTTCCGTTTCAAGCAATCCTGTCAGTGTAACTCGACAGCTACAATGTATTGTTATATTTCTAAGGTAATATTATCTATTACAGTTTGCAGCTCAAACTGCTAGGAATATTGGCAACAAATGATCACAAACAGCAAATCTTGCCCTGCTGGGGAGGTGGGCTAAAACCTGCCATAGAAATCAATGGATGCTCAGTGTATTAAAACTCAAAATGGCATGAGTGTAATTTTACAATAAAATATAAAAAGGTAGTAAGTATTTGCTAATAGTACAGGACTGATTTATTAAACACATGTAGGATATTGCTGGGATTGAGCTCCATGTTCTGATGAAGAGAATCAATAATGCAAATGTAAGTGCTGACGCAGCATATACAATATATTGTGTAACTTTAGTTAGCAGCCATTGTAAAGTTATTGAAGGCATACGATGAGCCGTTCACTGTCTGCAGACATCCAAAATATTAGGCCGCGCGCACCCGAGGCGTTTCCCTTTTATCATACGATCACGTGAGTGCAAAAAGAACTTGCATACATGTATGTATGAGTTGATGTATGTAGAAAAACACCATCACTCCACATACTGAGTAGCACCCAGTGCTAGAAAATCCCTGTTGGTAGTGGGGAGATTCAGTTATGGACTCTATAGTGAAGAAGCCTGTATATTAAAGGCTGAAGTGCTGGCCGCAGTACGCTGTAATAGAATGGAGGTGGGTTAGTGCCCCAGTGAGGTATTTTGTGATCTCAGAACACCAATTATAATACAATAGAGGGAGATGGATATAATATAATCAAAACAATTATAATAGTGGGGGGAGGGGGGGGTTGTGTGTGGCCCAGACCTGAGCTTTAAAACCAGGAATGCTTAACTCTAGTCCTCAAGATCCCCCAACAGGTCACAGGTTTTCAGGATATCCCAGCTTCAGCCCAGGGGCTCAGTCTGTGACTGGCCACCTGTGCTGAAGCAGGGATATCCTGAAACCTGACCTTTGGGGGATGGACGGGTCTTGAGGACTGGAGTTAAGTACCACTGCTCTAAACTTTTTTTATTTTTATTTTAATGGTGTAGGTGATGTCGTTCAAGACAGCCACGCTGAGATCATCACAAAGAGGAGCTTTCAGAGGTAGAAATTCTTTTGTCTAATAGTGCTACAATTTCCATGTACTCCACTCCCGGCGTGTGAAGCAAAGCATTATATACAGAGATTGTGGGGGAAATACAGTGACGTGGAGCCTGCTCACAGGCGTTATGTTGAAGACTAAGTCACACGCACATCGAGGTTTCCTGTTGGGGTTAATTTCGGGGCTCTGCTAAGACTTTCCCTGTACCTCTGCCTCAATGTTCTGTACACACCACATTGGTTTGATATTTAAAAGTTAATAAAACTGAGGCTTCAACCTTCACAGGGCCACTTCTGGCTAGCTTCAGTCTCTCTTAACTTCGATTCCTTTGTGATTATGACGAGTATATCACTTATCCTGATGTATAATACAAAAGTAGGCAAAGACGAGTGGGGGGCCGGGCGGGTCCCCTCTTCCATGTAGTAACAGAGGAGGGACGGGGAGGAGCAGGTAATGATGCCTTTTATTGGACCAACAAGTTGTTGATATGTTACAAGCTTTCCCACCTCTCAGGGTGGGACCAGACGAAGGACCCTGAGAGGTTAAAAAGCTTCTAAGATTCAGTATCAACTACATGTGGGTCCAATAAAAATACCATACCTCCTGCTCCCTCTCCCTGCTTTTGTAACTAGTACAAAGTTGTCATTTGTGTCCACGGCCACATAACGTTGTTTTCGTGGCTTGTGACTTGTACCTTTTTCTCTAATGGTTTCCTGTGTAGTAAAGTTAGAAATGCTGTCCTGTCATTTTGTCAGAAAAACAAAAACAGAACTTTGACTCCCTTAAAATAAATGTATAGAACAACATCTGCGAATTGGTCATGCCTCGAAGTGTCTCGCCGGCTTATAGGCTTTGGCCAAAGGGTTAACTAAATGACCCTTTTTCAAGAGATATATAGGTATTTCACTGTGTATTTTTGTCACATTGGATGTTGCTCTGGACGTTGTTTCTTGTTGTAGAAAAACATCACCTGAGTCCAATAGGTGCTCGGATGCCACGCCTCCACCACTGGGCATTAATAATCAATACCAAAGTAATACAATGGATCAGCACCCAACAATGGATTGTAGTTTGTGACAAAATACCACTCAAACCAAAAGGCATTTAAAAGCCGTATAATACCTGCTGTTTTAAAGCGGCAGTCCAAGCTGCGTTTTATTTTTTCCCCCTTTAATACTGTATGTGCATCAATAGAATCCACGCAATGATAAGTAATTAGCTAAGTTGCCGATCGATCCGTTTTCCTGCTCATCCTGTAACTTTGTGTCATCAAATATATCTGCGCAGTGAAAGTGGAATAGTTGCGAGTCTCGGTGGGATCCCCGTCCGTGCCCAAACACTTGTAACGTGCCCAGTTCTCAGGGAGTGTTGCGGAGAAAAGAACTGTTTTACAAAACCCTTTTTCCTTTTTTTTCTCTGTTTGTGATGGATCATTTTTCAACATTTTGTAGCGGATTTAGAAATTATATTAAATATATTTCTATCTCCTAGACGAGCATTATTAGCTCCAGCAAAATAAATAAATAAATAAAAAGGTTACAAATGTTAGTTACTTACACGTGGCTGAAAATAAAAGGTCTTTAAAAAAAAATGCAAGGTTGTGATTTACAGAAACATGAGCGTCGGGATTTCTGGAGAGACTTGGGCTGGAATTATAGTAAGCGCTTGCGTGCGTGCTCAAATGACGTTGCGCGTGTGCAACGTGGCGCAGGCGTTTTGTGTATATAGGCCAAACGATGACGCCCGTGACTAGGTGTGGCCACGACGTCACAAGGGTAGTGTCCCCCCCCCCCCCCCCGGCCTCACTGATTGGCTCACAGTGTCACGTGGCACCTCAGCCGTTCAAAGACAAATTTCTTTTGTGGAAAGACCAGCGGCCGCGCCATCGCGCTCTGCCGTGCGCGCGTCTGCAGTAGATACTGTCATTGACGCGTGCGTGCTCTTCCTGTAATACAGACCTTATGAAGCGCATGCTGTCCTGCCTCTGGCTGCTTCATGCATGGAGTCATTACTCAGAAGCTGCCTGCAGTATTGCCTGGTTACTTTTTGTTTGTTTTTTAAATTCTTGCAATTTTATTTGATCTTTGTATCCTTTTATTCTCTCCGCACACGATAAGCATCTGGAACTTCCTGCCACTGAAGGGTGTGACTGCAAATAGCAGTAGTGGCTTCAAAGCTGCAGTCCAGGCTGCCTTCCCCCCCCCCCCTTTTTAATATGCGCATTAATACAATCCACACAATAAGTAATTAGCTACGTTGTGGATCGATCTGCAAAACTTCGGCTCGGGGGTTCACTAAATGGCTGTCGGTGCAGCAGCAGACGACCAAAGACGCAAAGTTCTGTGGGGAGAGCATGTGACCAGGCAGTCACTAGATACAATTGGTGCACTGCTAGAGAGAGGGCCGGGCTCAAAAAGGGGTGTGCCAGAGTCTTTCATAAGAAAGGGGATGTGACTTTGTAAATGGTTGCTATAGAAACAAATGCTTGTTACATTGTAATACATTTAAAAATGTAATTCAGAGTTGTTTTAAAAAAATTGCTACAAGTATTTTCTCATAGTACAGAACTGATTTATTATAAAAAAGAAAATAACCACATGTAGGGTATTGCTTGGTCTGCAGTTTTAAAGAGGACTAGACATGTTTATGGAGAGAGCCCACAAATAAATACTAGCAGCATGGACAGTGAGGCGGAAGTGACGCTCACACAGAAGCCTGCACTACTTGCCTCTGTTGCAGATGGGATACTGGGCTTGATGGACGGTTTGGCCTGAACCATTATTGGCAGCTATTCTGTTCTTATCCTTTGTCAGCAGAACACGAAGCAGGGAAACTTCTTTCCTTTTTTTCGTTGACCAGGTATCTCCTCCATCAGCTTTCTCTGGCGGTCTCAAAGACCCGGGATTGTGTGTTTCTTCCTGGAACCGACACCGGGAAATGGATGCTAAAACCAGAGATCTCCTTTGTGTTTTTCACTAGTCATACCCCATGTGAGTATTTGTTACCAGCGCAATTTGCTGCCTCTCTAAAGAAGAGCGATGGGCATAGTTCAGAAGAATAATGTAAGAGACGTCCAGTGTATTGTGTCCTGATTCTTGTTCTTTGCTGTTTATAGTGTCTATAACTCTTGTGTGGATGTGATGTCCCTTGTGGTGCGTGTGGATGTGATGTCCCTTGTGGTGCGTGTGGATGTGATGTCCCTTGTGGTGTGTGTGGATGTGTAACATGGTGCTCTCTCTTGGGTCAGGCGGTGATGCCTCTATTATCCCTGTGCTCCCCCATGAGGACCAGCACTACCACCCTCGAACATCTCCGGTGTCCGAGGCAGCACCAGTTGACAGTACCAAAGTCTTTGACTACGTCAGTACAAAGTGCAAGAGGAAGGAGGGGATGGGGGACGATTCCTATTCCAGAAATAAGAAGGTAAAACATGGTGAAGCATGTAGCGGGACAGTGAGAGGCGCTGAGCATGCATGTGACGTGTGCACAGTGCAGTGTATTCCGTGTTCAGTGGCCACCAGCTGCACAGATCTCTGCAAGGAGAAAGCGAGTCCGGCCTCTGATCCTAAACCTCTAGAAGCAGTGGATGTGTACAGGACTGGAGCCAAGTGTGTTCCCGGGAAGGTCCAGGATAGTCACAACCCAGGTGCGAATTATCACTCTGTGGGGGTTCTCCGTGTGAAGCCGGGCCGCGGAGACCAGACTCTGTCCATGTCCTGCAGTGATAAGATGGCTCGTTGGAATGTCCTCGGTTGCCAGGGTGCGCTGCTCATGCACTGCCTGCAACGGCCTATTTATCTCTCCGCACTCGTGGTGGGGAAGTGTCCTTTCAGCCAAGAGTCAATGGTGAGAGCCCTTCACAACAGGTATTGTGTGTAGGTGTGAGAGCAGCTCGGAATGCACATCCCTTTCCATCCATGTGTAAGCTCCAGCGGGTGATGTGATCCCACGGCGTATCCTCTCTCCTTCAGGTGTCAGGAGGTGCGGTCTTTGCCAGATGGATTTAGGGTCCATGAGATGCGTATCATGCAGTCGAACTTACAGTTTCACCATGGGAAGGATGCAGTGGCTGCAAAGGGCAGTACCTGCAAAGTCGTTCCTTGTGGAGCAGGTGAGATCCTCACAAGCATTTTGAAGGTGCCGGGGCAGACGCCTATTGTGCCAACTCCACTGTTCCCATCCCCTAAGCCCTGGAGGAATTGAGCATGATTTTGACGTGGTAAAGACTCACGTGTAGCACATGAGTTTGGTATGGTCCAGAGGCACACATTCTCCCCCCGATGTTTTTAATTGAATATGAAGACAGTTGTTTGTTCTACTAAGGAAGCTGTTTCTCTTTGAGATGACCTGAAAATTGTTGCAGAGGTACCTTCAAATCCCTGAAATCTTTGACTGTTGGGATGTTCATACTGGAAATTACTGGGCAGGGTTGCACCATATGAAGGATATATTTGTACAGGGTGGTTTTTTTTTATTTATTTTTATTAACTCAACATTTTTATTTTGTGGGGGGAAGGTACGGGGATACAGAAATAAAATGGGTTAGGGGGGATGGGGTAGTAGATACTCATGGACAACATGAATAATATAACAGATATACATTTAATGGATGCATGAGGGACTGTAGGGCAGTGCAGCATGGGAACTTGGTTCACTGGAGGTAACCCATGGGTCACGGTGTTGGAGGGCCGGGACCCCCCTCCCCCCCACACACACACGCAGCAGGGCCGGGACACACCCCCTCCCCCCCACGCGTGCAGCAGTGCCGCTGTAATAATCCGTTACCAGACTGAGCGTAGTGAGAGATCCAGGGACCCAGTTATTTGTACATTTAGTTTGTTCATCATCCTCACAGAGGCTTGTTGGCTTTTCCGTAACCATTATATAATTCATATTGTATGGGGCTGCCTTTATTGTTGGGGGATTCACTTGCTAGCAATGTTGTTTTTGGCAGCTGAGCGAATGTTTGATCCGAGCGTCTGCATCACGGCCTAAGTTCCCAGCAGTCCTACTAATCGGGACCGATTCGATACTCCATGGAGGGACAAGCCTTAAAAACCTGGAGAGTTGGCCTTTTTATTTATTTATTTTTCCCCAAAACCCCTTGAACCTAGGACACGACCACCATATATGTTTGAACGAGCCCACATGGCCACAGTTCCGCCAGCACGTGGGGGAGGTCACCGGAAAGAAGGCGTGTAACCGGGCCGGAGTGCAGTACCATCTGTGTAATATTCTGAGATTAGTTTCTCTAATGGCGGAGCAGCTGGATGATTTATCCATTCTCTGAAATGTATCACCGCAGTCCCCTTCCTCCAGTTCCTGCCAATGTCTCTCTCCCAACTGAGTATTTATATCCTTGAGTGTTCGCTGGAGCAGTTAGAATTGGGTAATGTAGGACTATTGTCCCTTTATGATGAGCTGAGCTCATATACAGATGTTCAAATGTCGTGGTGGTCTATAGATGTCTGTCTTCTCTCTAAACGAGGTTACATAGTGTCTTAGTTGCATATATTGAATAACATGCTTCGGGTTACACTGTATTTCTGTGAATGACTTCACCTCGTTCCTCGTCACCAGATCCCCTACCCTGATTATACCCGACCTGCGCCAGAGCATAAAAGTACCTGTTTTTTATGACCAATATTTGCTTGAACCACCGAAGATGATGTAAGAATTTAAGTGTACAATATTCAAATCGCTGTTTATACAGAAATTACGAAGATGTATTAATTAAAGTCACATGCCCTGTGTGTTACCCGGGGGGTCAGCAGATAAGTTTTGCAGTGTGTTGTCTGGCAGAAGGTTGAATAGCCTGTGTCCTGCACAACCTGACCCCACGCGGCAGTGTCTGCCCCCGCAGTGTCCCCTCCATTGTCTGTGCTTTGTTCATTTGGGGAACTAATCCTCTCCTCCCATTGTCTGCAGCGGTGAGTTGGAGCGCAGTACCGGACCAACCACTAGATGTCACTTCAAATGGCTTCAGGCAAGGGACAACTAAAAAAGCAATTGGAAGCCCGCAGTCCAGGTACGAGACGCAAACAGCTGTGACGCATCACTTCCCGTGTGTGTAATACAGGATAAGAGCGAATTAAAGTATTAATGCCAGACCGGCACAGCGAGAGGCGCTTTAACCTCTGCGATTTTTTTTTTCCCCCAGGTCTCGGATCTGTAAGGCAGAATTATTTGGCACGTTTCGCCGGGTGCTGCAGAACCTGTCGGAGGAGCAGCTTTCGGAGTCTCTCAGGTAAAACCTTCCCCTGGATCTTCCAACGGCCCTGGAGTCACTATCCTGGGGCGTCTGCCAGTGTCTGCCCCTATGGTGGCGCGTCTGTTGGGGATATAGTTTCTCGTAGAGCGGCAGTGAGCACAGTGTGCAATCACACACGGGGATAGAGAAAGCCTGTCCCGTCTCCGCTGGCAGCGATGTCACATTACAACGCAGTTTAATGTAGCATGTCCGGCACTTTGTGCTCTGCTGTATGGGGAACGTTCTAATCCTTTGCAGTACAATGCAGGATCAGCCTTTGGCACTAACATGAGCGAGAGGAAAGCCGACTCTGCACTTTTAGGGGTACTAGCCCTTTAGTGACGTGGCTGCAGGCAGCGCACCGAAAGGTGCCCTAAAGAAACGTGTGTGTGTGTATCTGATCCAAAGCACTCGCCATGCGTTCATTACCACGTACTTTATTATTTGATTACAGCTCTAAAGCACAGGGGCTCAACTCCAGTCCCCAACAGGTCTGGTTTTAAGGATATTCCAGTTTCAGCACAGGTGGCTAAATCAGTGGCTCAGTCTTCGACTGAGCCACCTGTGCTGAAGCAGGGACTCATTGAGCCACGTGCTGAAGCAGGGCTATCTTGAAAACCTGACCTGTTGGTTGGGGTGCAGTGGTCTTGGATTGGAGTTGAGCCCCTGCTCTCTAGCACCACAGAACCGTTCAAACAGCTATGAAGCATTATTAAAGGCAAAAGAATGAGCTGCGTGGAGAAGTCTGTGTTCATGTCCAGTTACATGCATGTGCTTCTCAAGTCTATTCTCTGGGGATGCAGCATAGCCACACCCAAGCTCTTACTGCCATTAAGAGGCTCAGATGCAGTCAGACCATGTCACATCGCCAGGAAATGCTGCCTAATGTCTGTAAATGATTCCAGCACTTGGGTAACTATTACACACAGTCTGTTTTTATGAATGAACCTTCTATTGGTTTGGACAAGGTCTGTTTTGTGAGCATCAGAAAACAATTTCCTTTACCAACATTCTCGCTTCACACCACCACCACCTTCCTCCCCTCTCCTCCTCCTCCTCAGTCTTTTTCCATTACAGGACACTTGTGACACGTTTCCAGAGTTGACTCTTGTCCAAGACATTTAAAGTCAAGTAAACATGCCAATTAACAGGGAGCTTTAACATAGCACGACCATGTTAACACAATGCCTATTGGACAGATCCAAAAACCTGTGTCTGGGGTGACCTGTTCACTGCCACAATCTGAGATATGCAGCTCCTAAAAGAAAAGAGAGGTTCAGTTTAACACGAGTGGGCAACTCTAGTCTTTAAGGGCCATCAACAAGTCAGGATTTCAGGATATCTGTTTCATCGCAGGTGGCTCAATCAATCCCTGCTTCAGCACAGATGGCTCAGTCTTGGACTGAGCCACTGATTGAGCAGCCTGTGTTGAAGCTGGGATATCTTTAAAACCAGACCTGTTGTTGGAGCTTGAGGACTGGAGTTGCCCACTCCTGCATTCGACGCAGCTTGTGTTTAGCCTTCTTTCAAACGTTTCGTTAACGCAAAGTAAACGCCTTGGCGCGGCCATCTGTATCCGTGGTGCTTTTATTACGGTCACAGGCATCGGATGCTTCCGGTGCCGGCAAGAAGTGTAAAGCAACAATCATCTGCAAATCGCCTGAAAGTGTCGGCGATTAAGGAAGGATTATTAAGCCGTTGGGATAATGCCCATTGTACCGCGTAGCAGCTTGGAGGCGCAGACTTTGTAAACAGCTGATGGGAGGATCTGTTTTTCATAGATCTGATTCTGCTGATCTGCAGGTGTTCATTGTAGTGGGGTCAGTGTGTGAGCGATCCACCGCTTCTCTTCTGATATTAGAGTTGAGTACACAGTTCTGTGACAGACTGACGAGGTATAGAAGCACTTATAGTATCATTGCAAAATACTAGATTTAACAGGCGTAACTTGCGCTGACTGTTTACACGGTGCTGCACACAGTAGAGTTTACATGCAGACTAAATTTGTGCCGTTTTTACATTTTGGGCCTGACCTGTAGTTTTATAAAGGGCCATCTGTACTGAGGAAGAGCTCCGCCAGAAGACCTTTTAGGCCTTAGGGATTCACTGAGCTGCGGTGCTGGGTATCGAGCCTCGATCCGGCGTAAAGTGCTATTCTAGGCGATGGCAGATAACGCCGGGGTGGGGTGCGATACCCAGCATCACGGCCTCAAATTACAGGAAGACGCAGTGCCGCCCCATTCATGTAAATGGGTCATAAAAAAACATCTTTATTACGCCGGATTGGGTAAGGGTACCACTGCTCGGTAAATATGGCTCGTGTCTTTCCAAACGTGACCAGAAGCTGACGCTGCAACGCCGCTCTCTTTCTGGCTTTGCCACTTGGGTGCGCATCCTCTGAGCCACAAATATGATTTGCAGTAACAAGACTTAAAGGTTACAAAGTAACCACCGATAGCTCACAGGGACACGTTTCAGTTTCCCGATATTTGTGGGAGGGCCAGTTCCAGTGTCGCGGGTTCATCTCCAGGAGAATAAAGAGAGAGGAGTGAAACGCGTGGGCTGCTGCTGATCACAGAGAGCAGGCAATCCTCACACCCAGCAAATCCTTTTCTCTGTCCGAAATCACAACGGGAGGACATGCTTATTGCCATTTGCTGGGATGGTGCTGCTACACCGTACTCTTCCTTTATAAGTAATAGGGTGACTTTTTCATAGAATACCCCCATATATTGCAAGGGCCTTGCCTGCCACTTAGTTCAGTCAGACGATATCAGTGAATCCACATGTCCTCTATCATACAGACTTCTGGAAGTCCGTTATTAAAGTCCCAGCTGCAGAGCCGGTGCAGAAATATTGTGCCAGCTGTATTAAAGAGGAATGTTGAGGGGTTTTTTCCCCGCTTAATCTTGCACATTTTTGGCAGGCTGAAGACTTTGATAAGTGGCCCATCTGTCCACAACACAAACCATGTGTATACCTCTTACTATGTGAAGTCATCATGCTCTCGTCCGCTACCTAAAAGTACTGTACTGTGCATTTGACTTCCATATAAATTCTGTTCACCTTTTTAGGATCGGGGAGCTGAGGACGTATTGCGATTACAAGGAGGCGGCCGTCGATTACCAGGACGCGTGGAAGCAGTTACGAGAACAAGCGTTTCCCGCGTGGATCCAAACGCCACGTGATTATCTGCAGTTCCCCTGAGAGCAGTGATTTATATCAAGGATGTTACGGCGTGGGTTGAAAGAGGAAAAAAAAACCGGGGAGCGAAGAGTAAATGCCTAAGATGGGCGAGCAAACTGCGGACCTCAAGGGCCACCAACAGGTCAGGTTTTCAGTATATCCCAGCTGTCTTCGATTGAGCCTCCTGTGCTGAGCTGGGATATCCTGACGACCTGATCTGATTGTGGCCCATGAGGACTGGAGTTGGCCACCAACAGGTCAGGTTTTCAGGATATCCCTGCTTCAGCACAGGAGGCTCCATCTTTGACTGAGCCACCTGTTCTGAAGTAGGGATATTCTTAAAATCTGACCTGTTGGTGGCCCTTGAGGACTGGAGTTGGCCATCCCTGGCCTAAGACTTTTAAAACAGAAGATCCATTAGCAAAGTACTCTCTCCCTGCCTTTAGGCCAAGGAATAGGGCTGGTTTTTCTTTCAGAAGTCCTTGATGTGCTGGCGGACATAGTGTGCACAGAGAGACAAGATGCCATCTTTAATAATGTTTCTATATTTAATTCTGCTAATGTATATATCGCAAAACCAAATCCTTGTGGTTGGAAACAGTGGTGAGTGTGGCGAGCTGCCAGGATTTACCCAACATGCTCATGACTGGTAACTGCATTAGACCCTAATGTTGTCATAGAACAGGGTATGAAATATGCTGATGACTGTACATAGAAAATCAAAACGGCAATGATTGAATTAAAGTGACCTTGGGGAAGTTAGCTGTTATTATTGAAAGGGAAAAAATAAATCTGTTAACATTGACACACAAACTTACTGCAGGAAAGACTGCTCGTTTCATGACTATATTCTGCAATAAGAACGCGTGAATAGTGATACAAATCCGGCATTGGGTTTGTATGCAATACCTGCTATAAGTGCCAGGAGTGTGCACGCTCTATGCTTGGTCTTCTGTTACTAGAACACATTTTGATGATAAAGGTCATTGTAAGTGACCTTGTGAATCATTGGAAGGCACAGCAGTGTATTATGGCCTCTCCCTTTAACATTTGTTTTAGAACTACAAACAAGTTGAATAAATACCACAGGAAAAAGCTCTGCTTTTGGTAAAGTCGCAATCCACCCTAACCACCTATTTTTTAAATTGGAGAATACGCAGGTTGCTATCCTGAGCGATTTTCCCCAGAGATCAGTACTGAGGGTGTTACCAGTTTTACTTCCTGATTTAATTTTTTTAAATGGCCATCGAAACGGAAGCCGTGACCGATGTTGCAGATTTGCTCTTGGCCTGAGATTAGGTGGCTGTTTTGTTTCCCTTGAGGGGAGAATAAAACACAGTGAGTATCTCCGAAACCAACGGGTTACCAGAGCCTAACACGGTGGCGTTTAGCTCAGGGTGACCCGTTTCTCACCCTTCGTTAAAAAAAAATATGGGAGGCAAATAAAGTAGGAGGATCTGCTCCTTTTAAGAGTTTATATCAGAATAGAGTGATTCTAACTTCTTATTCAGCTGTTCTTAGGATTCAGTTTTAAGAGGCCTTGTGAATATACAAAAATTAGAAAACACTTGCTCAGCAAAATAGTTGCATGTAAGTGAAACGGAGATGCATACAGGGATCAAATAAGAGCAGAAGCCCGGAGAACTGCACTCTGAACCACACATGTATGAATAACAATTTAAAAAGTAATTTTTATTAAGACTATTTTACAATAAATAACTTAATTTGTGAAAAATCAGATTTGATGTCAGTCCAAAATAGGCGGTTTATAGTCTGCAGGGACATGGTGAATACATACTAGTTAATGAGAGAACACTATACTGTGCTTCCTTATTTGAGCATATATATTTTGTTTACTGCAAAGAAGGTCAAGTGCTAGTCATGTCAGGGAGTGGTGTAAACAAACTTGTTCTCTTGTAATGGAATTTATCGTGGTGTCTCCTTCAGCCCGTGACACCACTCGGTTTGGAATTTGAGAGTTCATTTTGACCAACCATCTCATGTCAGAGGAACAGAAATCATTACCCAAATATTGGGAGCAATCTCAGCTGCGAACAGGGCTAGGCAACTCCAGTACTCAAGGGCCACCAACAGGTTGGGTTTTAAGAATATCCCTGCTTCAGCACAGGTGGCTCAGTTCAAGACTGAGGGATATTCTTAAAACCCAACCTGTTGGGGACTGGAGTTACCCACCCCTACCACATAAGGAACACCAGGTACATTAAACACAGAATTTATTGGAGCTTTTTATTTTTTGGAATTCATATACTTGGATACTTTAGTTACATACTAGTAACATTATTATTAATAACTGATCAACAATGTTAATTGCTAAAAGTTTGATTCTTAATACTCTTCAAACTTAAGCCAGAATTATTTTGAATTACCCCCTTACATGTTTAATTATCCAATCACTCCTTTCCTTATTCAAAAACTCAAAACGCCCATCATTAAACCACAGGAAATATAGGGAACTAAGCAGTCACATAAAATTACCAGCCTAACAAATAAATTAAACACAAGACCCGTGTATCACTGAAATACGTCCAGTTCAAATGCATCCAAACTACATGGTGGGAAGTTATACATCGTGTCCACACAGAAAAACCACCTATTTACATGATAAACACGCTGCTAATACGTTTCAAAGCCAAATGTGTTCTCGCCGCTGTAGGCCACATACAAAAATCCATCTTCGTCTTTTTCTTTCTCGTACAGTTGTCCCATAGTAAGGCTTGAATTGGGAAATAAGAAGAAAATGTTATAAAAACCCACTCAAACAATGAGCAGCTCTAGAACATCCCCCTCACCTGTCTGTGACTCACCTAGATTGGGGAACAGTCTTATCTACAAACAAGAAGATTGCTTTTTCGGATGGCAACTGGATCCGTTTTCTGATGATCCACATGAACTGAGCCACCGTAATGTCAGATGGAACCAAGTACTTCCGTTTGTCAATATCTACGATCTGAGAACCAGAAACTTTCTCCACGATAACCTGGAATGGAAACAAGGAAATTGTACCTGAAATTACCCCACATGTATCCCATCCCAGCATGATGACTACAAATAAATATAAGCCTGGCTTCATTTACCGAACATCATTCCCAGAGCAGTAACCAAAACGATACATTGAAGTGATTCATTTCCCCCCTGAACACCACACTGCTGAATGTGGTTACCTTGGTGTACAGTAAGCCAACAATGGCCAACTCCAGTCGTCAAGGGCCACCAACAGGCCAGGTTTTCAGGATATCCCTGCTATGGCACAGGTGGCTCAATCAGTGGCACCTGTGCTGAAGCAGGGATAGCTTAATATGACTGGAGTGGGCCACTCCTGCAGTTAGCCCAGTGAAGCTCGCATCAGTCTGGCTTTGTGAATAACCAGCTACAACATCAATATAATTTACAACAGATTTACCGGAACCCGATCTGGATACTTGGCTCGGATCTTTGCCGACTCCACACACCTGTGTTCTGCAAGAGGAAAAGTTGCAAATGTCACAAATTGATCATCAACACTGGTTTTCTGACCATGAAATGAGAAATTATATAAACGTCAGTAGTCATAGCCCTATGAAAACAAAACCATATCGCTAGCCTGCGTGATCTTAAAAATGCAGCATTCCCTACTTGTTCTACTGTCGCCTTCTGACACCCTTATGTGATCTGCAGTAAAGCGTGGAGATCTGTAAGTGTGGGGGGTGGTTAGGGACAAGATGGAAGCAGAGGCATGGAGGGGTTAAGTATGTGGTTAATGGAGGAGGCATGGGGGTGATGGATTGGTGAGGTATGAGGGGGGGGTCATGAAGGTTTAAGAGGTATGGAGAGGAAGGATTATGAGATATAATGGAGGGGTAATGAAGGTTGAGAAGATCTAATGGGTATGAAGGTTGGGAGATATAACGGGGGTATGACGGTTGGGAGATACACCGGGGGGGGGGGGGGTGGGGGTCCTGCAGGTTGGGGCTGATCATCATGTGGGTCTGCCGGTTTTGAGATATCCATGGGGGGGTATGCAAGTTGGGGATATATGTGTGGGTGTCTGCAGGTTGGGCGCCTATCCCGGGGGGGTCCTGCCGGTGGGGCGCATCTACTTGGGGGTCTGACAGGTTGGGCGCTCTCCGGGGGGGTCCTGCCGCTTGGGGGCGCTCCTACCGGGCGGGTCCCTGAGCTTGGTTGCTCTTGTGCCGCTCTAACTGGGGGTCTGAAGGTTTGAGCTTAACGGGGGTAATACGGTTTGAGATATATGTGGGGTCCTGCAAGGTTTTGGGCGATACTGGGGTATGTACTGCAGGTTGGGCGGTTTGGGCCGCTATCGTGTGGGGCGGCCTGTTGGGGCCACCTCTCCTGGGGGCGTCAGGACACGCCTTGGGGGGTCCGCTCCCTGCGGGGTACTGCCCTGATTGGGGCCCTCTCCTGGGGGGCGCCGTTTGGGTGCCCTCTCCTGGGGGGACGGCCGGTTGGGGCCCTCTCCTTGGGGGCGGCCCGGTTCGTGGCCCTTCCTTGGGGGCGGCCCCGGTTGGGGCCATACTCCTAGAGGGACGCGGGCCGGTTGGGCCCTCTCCTGGGGGGCGGCCCGGTTTGGGCCTCTCCTGGGGGGGGGCGGGCGTTTGGGGCCCTCTCCTGTGGGGCGGCCTAGTTGGGACGCCTCCATCCCTGGGGGGTCCGGCCCGTTGGGTGCGCTGCGGGGCTATAAGTTTTGGGAGATATCCTGGGGGGAGGAAGGTGACGTCTACTTACAGGGGGGGTAGGAAGGTTGCGGCCCTCTAATGGTTACGGCCTGTGGGGCTCTATCATGCCTGGGCGACAGGTTGGGGGCGGCCCGGCGTCGGGGGAGCTTCTCCACTGGGGGGTCCTGCCGGTTGGGCGGGCTCCCCCTCGGGGGTCTGCAGCGTTGGGGCTATCTCGCGCTGGGGGTCCGGGCTGGATTGGGGGGGGACGCTCTGTTGGTCGTCGTGCCGGGTTGGTTTGGGGGGGCGTCTTCCGGTTTGGGGGCTCTCTTCCTTGGGGGCGTCTCCGTTTGCGGCTCTCCTCCTCGGATGGGTCTGCCGGTTGTCGGGCGCTCTCCTGGGGGGGCGTCTGCCGGTTGGGGCGCTCTCTGGGGGGGCGTCTGCCGGCTTGGGGCGCATCTCCATGTGGGGTTCTGCCGGTTGGTGCGCTCTACTGGCCTCCTTGGGGGTTGCCGGTTGGGGGGGCGCTCTCCTCGGGGCGGCGTCTGCCGGTGGGGCGACTCTCCTGGGGGGGCTTCTGCCCGGTTTGTAGGCGCCTCTCCTGGCGGGGACAGATCTGCCGGATTGGGGCGCGCTCGTCTGCGGGCGTCCGCCGTGTTGGGCTGCTCTCGTGGACTGGGCAAGTCTTCCGGTTGGGGCGGCTCTCCCGGGAGGGGCTCTGTTGGGAGTGTTCTCCGGGTTGGGGCGCTCTCCATGGGGGGCCTTCTCGTTGGGGCGTCTGCCGCGTTGGTGGGGGGGCATTCCTCCGGTTGGGGCCTCATCAACGCTGGGGGGCTCCTGTTTGGGCGTCTGGCCGGTTGCAGGGGGGGTGGGCTCTGCCGGTTGGGGCCCCTCCTCCTGGGGGGGCTCTGTTGAGGGGGTGGGCGTCTAGCCGGTTGGGGCTCTCTCAGCTGGGGGGGGCTCTTTTGTGCGTCTGCCCGTTGGGCGGCGCTGCTCCTGCCTTGGGGGGCTCATTGATTGGGCGCTCTGCCGGTTGGGGCCTCTCCTTGTGGGGGCTCTGTTGTTGGGGTGTCGCCCTCTCTTGGGGGCGCTCTCCTGGGGGGAAGGCGTCTTCGCGGTTGGGGCGCTTCTCACTGGAGGGGGGGTCGTCCTGCCGGTTGGGGTCGCTCTCCCGCGGGGCTCTCGTTGGGGCGTCTGACCGGCTTTGGGGGTGGTGGTCTATCCATGTATGGGGCGTCTTCGGTTGGGGGGGGGGTTATGACCGTTGGGGAGATTCAAGGGGGGGGTATGTTGGGGGAGGAGAGGGCGCCGCCTGTGGCTCCCCCAGCTCTTCTACGCCAGGGTGGTGTCTCCCTTAAACATCCACTTCATGTTACCGGGCGGCGGGACCGGCGGGGACAGCGACAATAACAACAACAAGGCGGGGCACTCCCTGTGACGTCACTTCCGGCACCGGATGCTGAGTGGCCGCAGGCTCCGCCCCCTAGTCCGTGAGCAAGTTGTCAGGACGTGTGGTTTCTGTGGTGTATGCTGGCGCGTTAGTGTGTGACCCTGTATGTATGTGCCTATATATGTGTGTGTACCTGTATGTATGTGTGGCAATGTGTTTGTACCTGTATGTATTCCCTGTATGTTTGCAGGCCCGCCTGTGTGTGTTACCTGTATGTATGTGCCTGTATGATGGGTGTGTGCAAGTGTGTGTGTACCTTGTATGTAGTGCCTGTATGTTTGCAGGGTGGTATGTGTGCAGGGTGTTTGTGCCTATATGTGTGTCCTGTGTTTCTGTATGTGTGTGGTCAGTTGCCTTCTGTATGGGTGTGTATGGGTGTGTCAGTGCCTTTGTATGTGGCTGTCATGTCCTGTGCGGGTGGTTGTGTGAAGTGGAGGTGTGTTAGTGTCAGTGTGTTTTCTGTATGTTGTGTGTCCAGTTGCCTTTTTGTTCTGTATGTGTTGTCAGTGGCCTGTGTTCTGTATGTGTGCAGGATGTTTTTGTATGTGTGCCTGTATGTGGCTCAGTGTGTTTCTGTATGTGTGCAGGGTGTGTGTGTCTGTATGTGTCAGCGTGTTTCTATTACTGTATGTGTGTGTCAGTGGCAAGTTTTCTGTCGTGTCGGGTCTGTGCCTGGTGATGTTCCTGTATGTGTCTCAGTGTGTTTCTGTATGGTCTGTGCAGGGTGTATGTGTTCCCTGTATGTGTTCTCAGTGTGTTTTCTGTACAGTATGTGTGCAGGGGTGTATGTGTGCCGTGTATGTGTCTCAGTGTGTTTCTGTATGTGTGCAGGGTGTGTATGTGTCTCAGTGTGTTTTCTGTATGTGTGCAGGGTGTATGTGTTCCTGTATGTGTCTCAGTGTGTTTCTGTATGTGTGCCTGTATGTTGTCTAGTTGTTTCTGTATTTGTGAGCAGGGTGCTGTGTCCTGTATGTGGGTCTCAGTGTGTGGCTGCTAATGTGCAGGGTGTAATGATGTGCCTGTATGTGTTCGAGTGTTTACCTCGTATGTGTGCAGGGTGTATGTGTGCCTGTATGTGTCTCAGTGTGTTTCTGTATGTGTGCAGGATGTTTTTGTATGTGTGCCTGTAGTGCTCCAGTGTGTTTCTTATGTGTGCAGGTTAGTTGATTTCCTGTTGTTAGTGCTCATGTGTCGTTTTATGTATGTGTGCAGGGTGTATGGGTGGTACAAGGCGTATGTGTCGGGTGTTTTTTCACAGTGGATGTTGTGGCAGTGGGGCAGGCCACATAATCACCTTGGCCCTGAATGCAAACCACTGGTCATGGTCCCCACGGCCTGGGTTTTGCTTCTGTTGTTGTGTTGTGTTCATTTGTTCTTTTGTATGGTTTCGTATGTTCTCTCCTGTATGAATGTCATGGTGTTTGTTGGTTGTTTTAGTCTTCTGTGTGTGTATGCCTGTAGTGAGGGAGGTGGGGTGAGGGGGTGCTATGGTGCGGGGTGTTTGTCGTGCCAGTGTGTATGTCTGCGCCTGTATCTACAATTAATATCTGTATGCATTCATAATAATATTTCTGGGTGTTGGAATGAACTGCTTCCATTATTTGAAACTAGGAGATTTGTGTGAAGGCTTTTTGTTGATTCGGCTTTGATGTTTGTCCATCCTCTTTTCACTGTTGTCTTCATATTTTTTCCCGATTCATTTCACGTTCGCTCTCTTGTTAATTTTTTGGCCAAACAATAGGACCATTCCCGTGAAATAGGTCCTATTCAACTTTAATTTCTTTTTCAGTATTGCAGCTCAAATCCGTTCTCAAATTCATTAACTGTAAACATAAATGATAAAGGTTGTTCTTCCGGGGGTTTTGGTGACTTTTTGTTTGCACGTTTTCCCTTCGCTTTCTCTCTACACTATCTTTCTCACGCGGTCCTCAAACTCCTCCCATTACTTTGGCATACCCTGAATCCCAACTTCTAGGGTTGGATTTACCCCGCTATGGGGTATATATTAATTTAATCAGGACGGAGTTCACATCCATACATGACTTGAAATGTCACAGATTATATATATATATTTATATATCTATATATATATATAATACTATCTATATATATTATATATATAATTTCAGTAGCGCCACTCGGTAATCAAGTATCAATAAAAATAATTAATTATTAAAGTGCAATATTTGGCAATATATTACACATATAAATCAATCTAAAACAGTGTGACAACAGTATATTGGATATTAAAAATGTATATAAAAAAGGGGGAAGGAAAAAGTGATATAGGACTGTGCTGATAATCAACAACAGGGGAAAAAATGGGGAGAGGTTACAAAAAATAGAGTAAAGTCCAACCCTTAATGGAATCCAGTGCAAAGTCAATGATGTGGTAAATGAGATGCGTTCAGGGATCCACGGCTGCCCTCAGAAGGAATGATCAATTCCAACAGGAAAACTCTAGATACAGAAGGAACAGAGAGCGTCAACCTCCCATAGTTTAACACAGTACTTTAATAAATAAAAAACACAAGGGAATTTGACTAGTCCCTCCAAGTTCTCGCCACTAACTCTTTGAATGCAGACATTTTTGCCGCAAACCTGCCGAATTTCACCTTACCGTACCGTACCTCTCTGCATAAGCCCCCTAAACTGGTGGTGGATGTGAGAGTCTCCGGTAGGTTGTTCCAGTTTTGGGGTGCACGGTAAGAGAAGGAGGAGCGGCCGGATACTTTGTTGAGCCTTGGGACCATGTATGTGTGTGTATGTATATATATATATATATAGATATAGATATAGATATTGTGACAGAATTATTGACACGAGGGCTGTAGAGAAGACTAAGGGGCCTATGCAGAGAGCAGCGCTTTTTAAAATTGGCGAGGGGAATAAAAAGTTGGGTTAATGGAGAGTTTTATTCTCCATATGCAGAAATGGGCGAAATCCGCTATTTATACCATTACTGCATGTGGAGAATTGTAAATGAGGAGATGCGCGCTGCTGAAAGGGGAAAAAAAAAATTGCGCTTTTTTTTTTTCCCCCTATAGCCGGCGAGCTCCTGCTTCTTGCCAACTTTAGTTGGCGGAGAAAATTGAAGAAAATCGCGCCATGTTATTGGCGCGAACAGCCGCTAGATGGCGTTCGCGCGTTTCTGAATTTGGAAATTTTTAAAGCTGGCTAGATGTAGGTTTTCGCCAGCCGCGCGGCGAAATTTTCAAATAAAAAAAAAATGGCGCTTGTTTCAAAACTCGCTATTACCCTGCCCCCTTTCAAAGGCAGATTTTGCCAAAAAAATGGCTCTTCCCCCCGAAAACGCTGCTCTCTGCCATGAGGCCCAAAAGTCTGGGGTTACTTGTCTTTCATTTTGTCTCCTTTATTGTACTGTATGTGTGTATGTCTGATAAGTGTTTATTAGTCATTCTGTGTACAGGATGGAATGTGTGATTGGGCAAGGTTTGCTCTGCGATTATCCCAGGTAAATTATGTTCCTAGGTACCCTATCTACCAAGCCCAGCAACTTTGCTGTCTACTACAATCAAAATCTACTGCCTATCTGTTGGTGCTACACTCCCTCACCCCCTGTACATCCATACCCCGGGGTACCCCAGAAAAAAGCTGCAATCCACAATATATAATATATTATACAGTGGTTGACAAACTCACCAAAAAATCTACTTGCCACACAAAAAAATCTACGTCCCACCCCAGTAGCAAAACGTGTGCTGCTTGGGGCCAATATTTACTCGCCCACAGGGGTTAAATCCACTCGCCCGGGCGAGCAAATGTATAGGTTTGTCGAACACTGTATATATAATATATATAAAAAGAGAGAGAGAGAGACAGAGAGACAGAAGACGAGACAGACAGACAGACAGAGACAGAGCAGAAGACAAGAGACAGACAGACAGAGACAGACAGAGACACAGGAGACAGACAGAAGAGAGAGATAGGAAGAAAGAGATAGAGACAGAGACAGAGATAGAGAGGTCAGGATGTGTGCACTGTGTACTTATGCATATTCTGTATGCAGGCAGATGTGTAAAGTTCTAGTCAATGCTGTGAATGTGTATATATCATATATCCTGTTTGAATGACTGTTTGAAGTGTATCCCAGGGGTGCTATTTGCACTTGTGTGTGACTAGATCATATATGTGTGTGTGAGACTTTTGTCAGTATTTCCCAGTGCTTGTCACCATCAGAGTGGTACCTTGTTACCAACACAACATCAAGGGGTTTGTGGGGGTTTCAGCTGTGAGATCCACTTCAGACCCCATTACAGATCTGAGTCCTGGATCCTTTCAAGAAATAATATTTTAAAACTCTCTAACAGTACCAAATAACCCCAACTTTTCTAAGCCTTACTGCAAGCAGACATCACAGTCAGTATAGGCTTGTCCAAAAATACTGGGCACAAGGGTGAAAGGTGCGACGCGCGAGAATCGTTGGTGGGGAAGAATGTTATTTATAAATGACCTGTTGTTACGTCATTTTTTCTAAATTTCACTCCAAATATTCACCAATTTATATTCTTTTTCGTAAAAAAATCTGGGGAGGGATCTTGGTGGGAGTGTGAGGGAGTGTGAGTGGGAGGGAGCGCCCTTTCCGAAGATTTTTTTAGGAAATAGAAATGAAATAGTGCAAATTGGTGGAAATTGGTGCACGCTTGGAGTGAAGTTTAGAACAAATGACGTAATGGTCAGATCATTTATAAATAACTTACCTGCAGTCATACTGTACATGGCGAATAATACTGATCTTACTGCTCCTCCCACAAATCCTCTCTCCCTTCCACCCCCCTCGTCCTCTCTCTCCACTGAAAAGCGCCCCCCTTCCCCTCATTAGCTCATCACTAATAGAGCCGTCGCCCCCCTCCCCTCGCTCCTGTTTACCTCACCTCCAATTCAATCCTCTCAACCCCGCCTCCTGTCATTATCACCACCCACAGAACAGCCAGCAAAAACCCAACAACACCGGTTGCAACACACCACACCACACACACACACACACACACACACACACACACACACACACACACGCACACACCAAGAAAAAACAGAACAAAATAGACTCAGGACACACAGGACACACAGGACACAGTCTCATCTCTCTCTGCTCCATGCTTTTCCTCCTCTCTTTGGCCCCACCCCCAGGCTCCTGCCACCTGCATCCTGATTGGCTGCTGCTGTGTAAGGCTGAGCTCACTCTGCCTACATCACGACGTGGCGTGTGCGAGTCCGCGTTTGCGCGCCTCTCTCTGCTGGGCGATGTGTGCTCACCCCCAGCAGACTGAATGATGCGACTTGTAGGCGGGACCCTGACATGGGTAGGGTGTTTCTTTTTTAACATTTCACTCATTGGCTGGCGAAGTCCACGTGACGCGGTTCTTCCCCGCCGGGAGATGTTTGCAGTTTGAAAACTCCCATCGGCAAACATTAAAGAATGATGAACGTGCGCGCGCCAGAGTGAGCGGGGCCTAATGCAGCCAATCAGGATGGAGGAAGCTGCGCAGCCCCCTAGCAGCAGCAGTTCTGCTCTATCCCTTCTCAGCGGAAATCCTGCGATCGGTTATTAAGTCCGGAAAGGTAATACCGGCATACACATACATGTACAGAGAGGTAATACCGGTATACACATACATGTACAGAGAGGTAATCTAGGTTCCTACGACTTGGTGCCTCAGCAATTGCCAAACCAATTGCGTCCATAGTCAACTCTATCCTGTCTGCAGGCCATATCTCTAAGACCTGGAAAACTGCCAGAGTTTTCCCAATCTTCAAAGGTGGGGACAAAAACACTGTCTCAAACTACAGGCCAATCTCACTTCTCCCAATTCTATCCAAAGTCATGGTAAAATGTGTCCACTCCCAATTAAGCAATTTCTACACCAAGACAAATTTCCCTAACCAATTCCAGTCTGGGTTTCGTCCCAAACACTCCACCGTAACTACCCTGCTAAAAGTTTGCAATGAAATCCAGTGCGGAATGGAACGGGGACAACTCACTGGTGCAGTATTCCTAGATTTTGCAAAGGCTTTTGATACTGTTGATCATGCTATCCTGCTTAACAAACTCCAGAGCTCTGGAATAGGGAAACATGCTTTAAACTGGTTTCAGTCCTACCTATCAGGAAGATCCCAACATGTGTCCATCTCAGGCTCTAACTCCAACCCCCTGGATATCACCTGTGGTGTCCCGCAAGGCTCTGTTCTGGGCCCCCTACTCTTCTCAGTGTTCATTAATGATCTTCCCACAGCTTGTAAGGAAGCCTCAATACACATGTATGCAGATGACACAATCCTATATGCACACAGCCATAGCCTCTCCGACCTTCAACACATACTTCAGTCTGACTTTTTGAGACTCGAAAACTGGATTTCCCAAAACAAACTGTTTTTAAACACTGACAAGACTGTAACAATGGTATTTGGGACCAAGACTAAATTTGTAAAGCTTCCAGTGACTGAGCTCCTGATTAGAACCAACACTAACACCACCCTAACCCCTGTCACTAGTTTTAAATACCTGGGCTTATGGTTTGACTCCCACTTAACATTCGGGATGCACATTGATACCCTGACAACCAAGACCTATGCCAAACTAGGGGTACTTTACAGGAACAAATCCTCCCTAAGTCTCCTGGTCAGAAAGCGTATCGCACAGCAGATGCTAATGCCAATTATTGACTATGGAGACATAGTATATGGCTCGGCTCCTCAAACCCACCTTAGCAAACTTGACACCCTCTACAATTCAATTTGTCGTTTTGTTCTCCAATGCAACTACAACACACATCACTGCGAAATGCTCAAAGAACTAGATTGGTCATCACTAGAGTCTAGGCGCAAAGTTCACCTTTCCTGTCTTGCCTTTAAATTCTTTATGGGCAAGCTACCCAGCTACCTGAACAAGCTCCTCACCCCTACCACATGCAGCACCTACTGCTGCGGCAGAGTTTATTCGAGCATTTGCCTGTTCTCTGCCGCAGCAGTAGCCTGGCGCGCGCCCGAGAGTGACGGGCGCGCGCCGAAGCAGCGGAAGAGCGCCCTCCGATCGGGGCACTCTCCCTACCGCTGCCGGGTCCGCCGGGTCCCCCGGAACCCCCTGCCGCTGTCCCGCGATCGCGGGACACCAGGGCTCCCTCGGGGAGCCCCTGGACGCGCGTGCAGGGGGCGCACGCCGAGGGGCGGCCACTAGATTTCCCGGCTTGCGGTACCGACCACACTCGGATAAAGTGTGTCGGTACTGTATCACCTGAGATCAGACTTCAAAAGACTGTTCATGATCCCAAGGCTCAACAAAGTATCTGTCCGCTCCTCCTTCTCATACCGTGCACCCCAAAACTGGAACAACCTACCAGAGACTCTCACATCCACCACGAGTTTAAGTTCTTTCAAATCTAAGGCTGTCTCACACTTTAATCTGGTCTGTAACTGTTTCATACGCTCATAATATATATTTTCTTTAACTGTGCACGCAATGTCTTGTATATAATGTATACCCTGTTCATTTATGTAACTGTACTTGTAACCATGTATTATTTGTTTTACTCTGTGCCCAGGACATACTTGAAAACGAGAGGTAACTCTCAATGTATTACTGCCTGGTAAAATATTTTATAAATAAATAGTAATACCGGCATACACATACATGTACAGAGAGGTAATACCGGCATACACATACATGTACAGAGAGGTAATACCGGCATACACATACATGTACAGAGAGGTAATACCGGCATACACATACATGTACAGAGAGGTAATACCGGCATACACATACATGTACAGAGAGGTAATACCGGCATACACATACAACCCACCGTCATTCACCCACCCACCGTCATTCACCCACCCACCGTCATTCACCCACCCACCGTCACTCAACCGTCATCCACCCACCGTCATTCACCCAACCCACCCACCGTCATTCACCCAAAACCGTCATTCATCCAACCCACCCACCGTCATTCACCCACCGTCATTCACCCACTGTCATTCACCCACCCAGTCACTGTCATTCACACCACCCACTCACCCAGGCAGGCAGTCACATGTCTTTTGTTGAAAATATAAAAAAACAGGTTGCATTGTAATGTTTTTTTCTGTATCACAATAAGAAAACAGTTAAGTAAAAGTTGCGCGCTAAAAGATTTTTTTGTGGTAGGTGCGCTATGGGTTCGGGGGGGGGGGGGGGGCCCACCCACCGTCATTCACCCACCCACCGTCATTCACCCACCCACCGTCACTCAACCGTCATCCACCCACCGTCATTCACCCAACCCACCCACCGTCATTCACCCAAAACCGTCATTCATCCAACCCACCCACCGTCATTCACCCACCGTCATTCACCCACTGTCATTCACCCACCCAGTCACTGTCATTCACACCACCCACTCACCCAGGCAGGCAGTCACATGTCTTTTGTTGAAAATATAAAAAAACAGGTTGCATTGTAATGTTTTTTTCTGTATCACAATAAGAAAACAGTTAAGTAAAAGTTGCGCGCTAAAAGATTTTTTTGTGGTAGGTGCGCTATGGGTTCGGGGGGGGGGGGGGGGTGCTCCTTTCATTTGTCCCGGGCCCCATGATTTCTGTTGGCGGCCCTGCAGCTGAGCAAGCCGCCCCCCCCCCCACCACCGAACCCATAGCGGGACCCTACCACAAAAAAATCGTTTTATAGCGCGCAACTTTTACTAAACTGTTTTCTTATGTGTATACAGAAAAAAAACATTACAATGCAACCTGTTTTTTATTTTTCAACAAAAGACATGTGACTGCCGGCCTGGGTGAGTGGGTGGTGTGAATGACAGTGACTGGGTGGGTAATGACATGTGGTGATAATGACGGTGGGTGAATGACGGTGGGTGGTTGGTGAATGACGGTTTTGGGTAATGACGGTGGGTGGGTTGGGTGAATGACGGTGGGTTGGATGACGGTTGAGGACGTTGGGTTGGGTGAATGACGGTGGGTGGTGAATGACGTGGGTGGGTGAGACGGTGGGTGGGTGGTAAATGACGGTGGGTTGCGTGGGTGGTAAATGACGCTGGGCGGGTGGTGGGTTGAAGGACGGGGGTGGGTGGAATAAATTGGGTGAATGTTGAATGTGGATGGTGTGGTTGGGGAATAGGGGGTGTAACGTGACTGGTGACAAGAGGCTGGGTGGGGGGGGGATCATGGGTGGGGGGAATGACAATGACTGGGTGGTTGGGAGACTGGACTGGGTACAGTGTCTGGGGGAGAGAGTGAATGGGGTGACAGTGACTGGGTGGGTGGGGGTGACGGTGACTGTGTGGGTGTGTGGGAGACAGTGACAGTGGGTGGGTGACAGTGAGTGACAGTGACTAGGTGGGGGACAGTGACTGGGTGGATGACACTCAGTGACTGGGTGGGCTGACACTCATGTGCGGTGGTGACACTCAGTGACTGGGGGTACAGTGACAGTGGGTGACAGTGTCAGTGGGTGACAGTGACAGGGTGGTGACTTACCTTGAACCGTGTGGGGTTGAAGCTGCCGCACGGACTTTCCCCCCTCCTCCCTGATATCCCCGCGGCACCTGCCCGAGGGAGGTGGGCTTGGGGAGGGGGCATGGGAGGTGGCTCTGGGGAGGGGGGCAACGCGTGGCCTTTCATTTGTCCCGGGCCCCATGATTTCTGTTGGCGGCCCTGCAGACAAGATTAAAATTGTGTTAGAAGAAGTAGGATAGGCCTGCAATGTGTTGTTAGAAGAGACCCTGCCACAAGGAGCTTACAATACATAGGCAGGTTATGTTGAAACATTGGGTGCAGGGGATGAGAGGGCTGGTGAGTTTCAGAATGCAATAGAGCAGCTGCAACATTACCAAATATATGTTCAGTGGAAACTTCTCCTTACCATCTTCACTGCCAGATACGGCAATGTATTACGCTGCAATTGCATTGCGTGGTTAATTACTGCAGATGTAAATATACAGTACAGGTTAAAAATTATAAGAGTGAGCCTGTTCTGTTTATGTTGTAGTTTCATTTGCATTCAAAGTGGAGAATGAATCCAAGAACCAGCATTCCAGGAGTTTCCAAAGGACTGGCACGCCTGCCTATGAGAAAGTGTACACTGCAAAGTGAGTATAAAATGCCAAAGCAAAATATTATCCGGCTTCATATTTGACAACTCACTCTCTCTATTTTTCTGTTTGTCAATTCAAGTTTTAAAAATCTCTCACATTTTTAACCTATATCTCAGTGAAATTATATTTCTCGTGTTGTGCTTCTTGTAAACCACAGCATCATTTATGTGTAGGGTAAACCCAAGTTATAAACTGTTTGTCTTGATGTAGTTCTATTAGACTGTTCTATGTCATGTACAGTATATGAGGAGCAATGTGAGACTAGAGGCATCATTTTGTCAGGTTAGTTCACAAATTCACTAAAGCTACTTTATATCATGGGTGTCACTTGCGATTTTTATGATTAGCATATTTTTTTTTTGCAATTATTTTTAGAACATATATACAAAATAATGATCCTCAAAATGTCGCGAAAAGATCCCTAATTACTGCACTCACTAGGGGAAAAGGAACAAGGAAAACGGACTATATCTGTATCCGGATACAAATATCTCTTTTCCCCGAGTGAGTACATTAATTAGGGATCTTTTGTGACCCTATGGGGATCATTATTGTGTATATATGTAATTGATTTCCCTATATGCACCTCTTCATGATTATTTGACATTCCCCATGCGGACGCAGGGACCCTGGTGAGGTGGAGGCGCTGCACTGTAACTAGGTGAGACTCAGCACACTACCTCAGCTGCCTGTCTGATGGGTTCTCCCCACACACCATCATGCGGGAGACTCAGGAGTCCTGTAGCCAGCAGGTGCACCATATGACATATCCACACTGTAATGGGGTCCGGTTAGACCACAGGGGCCAATGTGAGATTGGGTGGGTCAGGCCGGGCCAGAAATGCCGTTACATTTGGAGGCGAGCTGCTGAGATCAGATCCGTCAACAGGACAGGCTTTTAGCTAGGTCACTTGGAAACAGGGAGAGTGTCTGCTGCCACTTTGTGCTGAGTAGGGACGGACCTAGGGGTGGTCAGGGGGCTGACGGGATATTGTCAGTTCGCAGGGACAACCTAGGGGCCTGAAAGGAGTGAGGGGTCTGGAGCGGGCTATAGCTGACCGAGTCACCTTGAGGCAGTGCTAGTTGGTAGGATGCCAGAAGGGACAGCCTGTTAACTTGGTCAGGAGTCCTGGAGAGGGTCTGCGCTAGGCTGACCAAGACAGGTAGACGCCCCAAGTACTGCATGGCAGAGCCAGCCAGAGTACCTAGCCATTCCAGACACTCACCGTAGGGAGCACAGACTGGGAGGAAGGAGTCACAGCAGACACTGAGAGAGTGAGCCTAGCCTGAGGTAGTGCAACACTGGGTCACACCTAGATAAAGTACACATGTGGTGGTGCATCTGAGCTAATCTTTATTGTACCGGTGTGGTGGCTGCCCCGCAGAGTGGAGCCTCATGTACGACAACTGTTATGAGAAAGTGGAGGATCCGCGTGGCGCGGAGAACGTAAAATGGCGGACAGAGGCTGATGGGGAGGGCACCCGTGGCGTGCAACCCACTGAAGAGCAGACTGTCGCTGAATTGTCTTTAACGAGTTTGCTCTGGAGCGGAGCAAAGGCCGTGGCTGCCCCGTTTTTATCCTGCCTGGGACAGCGAGGGGCCACCTTTGAAGAGTGTGAGGAAATTGTTATAATTGGGGGAGAACCCCGTGAGGAGAGCGAACGAATGGACTTTTTGGGCGCCAAAACCAACCAAAATGGCGGTTCCCGCTTGCTAGGGAAACCGCATGGGCCAGGCGCAGAAAAAATGGCTGCTGCAGGACTTGCACAGAGCTGGCCGGGAATGGCGCGAACAGCAGAGCCCCGCCCTGATGGGGGGCATGACGCGAAAGCTATGGCTGCGCCGGGATGGACAGTGACTAATTCAGCCCCTGTGCTGAGTCAACCGTTGAGTTTATGGGACCCTCCCCTGATTTCTACCAGGGGGAGTGACTTTCAATTATGGCCTGTGGGGATGCACCCACTGGGCCCAGGAACTGATATCCAGACGGCGCCACTACAAAAAGTAGTTCCGGCCGTGGAGGTGATTTGCAAGCAAAGGTACCTTGTGCAAAAAGCTGCTGCAAGGAGAAGGCGGGAACTAGCCGCGGGAGAGGACTCCAGCTCTGGGGAGGAAATTGGCGCGAAAACGCTAACCGCGCCCACCAGGACTGAGAGAGGTGTGGCCTTAATTAAGGGGCATGATATTCCCCTGTGGGACCCGCCCATTATTGCAACCCCTGGGGGCGGGTTCCAACTCTGTCAGAGAAGGGAGGAGCCGAAGCAGGGAGTGGCGGATCCAGCAACTTCCACCAGTCAGTTGCGAGGAACCACAGAGAAGGAGAGACCTGTGCAGGAAGTGACTCCTGTACAAAGAATGGCCTGCTCCTCCACTGTGGGCACTATGGTCTCCACCCAGCCCTACTCAGTGCCCGGCGGGGTGCTGGTGGTGAGGGTGGCCAATACAGAGACGGTAGTCGGGCTCTGCCTACAATGCGGGCTGCCCGGAGGTACAGTGAATACGATGGCACGTTGCCCTCATTGCGGGACTTTGTATCTGTGGCCTATGCCCACGTTTGTCCCAATACAGCCTGCCGACCCCCCGGTGGATGTGACACGGCGCTCTGCTGAGTCCCCGGGCGCGTTGTGGATGAACCGCGCGAGTCCCGGAGACAGGGGACTGGAGCCGGTCAAGTCGGCTGGGTCACTGGCCATTGAGGCGGCTGGATTAAACCCCGCGACAGGGGCAAAGAGACTTTCACCCCGCCCCGCGACCCCTAGGTCGGGGCGAGGGGACTACTCTGATGAGGACCTCCGTGAGCTGGCGGTAGCAAGAACGGAGCGGAACAGACAGACGGGAAGAACGACGCCCCGTGGGGTGAGTGACCGGACGTCCCCCGCAGATCGGCGATCCGACCGACGGAGTCCCGCCATCCCAGGACCTGGCGGAGATGGGAGAGAGACGCCTACACCCCTGCGGATGGGTAAGCCAAAAAGCCCTATCTCTTACCTGGTCACAACAGACGGCGAAGCGCTGGACGGGCCGCGCCAGGCCCAACGCGCACGTGGAGGGACGGCATCACTTCCGGTGGCGACGGCGGAGCAACCGGATGTCGTCGTGGAAGAAGAGATCCCGCATGGGGGTCCATCGCGAGATGGCGACGCTTCCGGTTCCGGGGAGCACGTCACTTCCGGTGGCGACGGCGGAACCCAGGAAAGGGAAGCAGCGACGCTTCGGCGATTGGGAGAAGGCCCCCGACCGCTCGTATTGCCCAGAAAATGGAGAGACGGTGTCAGGACTGAGGAGGGTGAGACATCATCCTTGGACCAGTCTACGGACAGCCAGGAGCGGGTCGTAACCCCGTGGGGTCCCGTCCCATGCCCCTATACCCAACCCCAGGCCCTAGCTAATGTCCCTACCCCTATCACACGGTCACCGGGTTCACCGCCCAGCTTGGAACTTGTGGACATACCTTTGGGGGGGGAGGAAAAACGGACTGGGGAGAGGCAGCTCAGTGGAGCTACGGAAGGCGATTTACGGGGAGGAGGAGAATTGAGGGTGGCGAATACAGCACCCCAACCGGCAGTAAAGGCTCCGGGGTCATCAAGGTGGTCCAAACCGCGATCCACAAGGTCGTCAGGGGTGTTTTCGTTTGATGATGACCGGGAACCAGGGCCTAATCCCTTTAAGGAGACCCAGTGGTGGGCTCCACTATTTGAGGGGTACTCCGCATGGATGGACCGTACTCGGTTCCTCATCCGGCGGGAGGACGTGGTAGATTTCTGGTGGAAAGAGGGAGAGTTTACACCAGAGCAGAGGGACAGGGAGCTACAGAAGAGGTGGTTCCAGCTGGAGCGTAGGGACATAGCGCCCATGGGTCCCGACACACTGTCAGATCCTGTAGATCCTGATGAGCCCCTATCATGGGTGTTACCTGGGAGGGCAGGTAATGCTGATCTGACCAGGGTCAGTAGGGCGGAGAGGGCTATAATAGTCAAATATAAAAAATCCCATGGGTTGGAGTATCCCTATGTTCCGGAGCCCCTGATGGATGAAATTGAGGACAATAGGGAATTGTGGCTCCAAGAAACTATAGAGCTGTACTTAACCAATAGGGGGAGCGACATAGTAGGTAAAAAGGCAGAAGAAAGAATAGACACCCTGATGCGAGTGTGGAGCATAGGGAGAAATGTTCACAAACATAGAGTGACCTATGTGCCAGAGAGAGGATCACCTAGGCATTATTATGTTACGGTCCTGGATATGGGTAACCGGGAAGTGAGGAAACCTGACCCAGATCACTATTTTTAGGGGGTACTGTGCATCACGCGGGTCTGTGGCTGCTGGTCGGGGCGGGCTTGGCGGATGACTGTATTCATGTATACTGTATTTGAATCGTGTGATGTTAATTATGTTTTCCGTTACAGTGCTTCCTGGAAAGAGGTATACAAATTTAGGTCCCAGCGAGGACGATGGGATTCACCAGGGGGAGAATGTAGCGGTCATGTAAAATGCCTACAGTCATCTCTCCTGCTGGCAGTAAGGCCTGGTAAGTGTGGGCATGCCAGCAGTAACCATGGAGGTTTTCCCTCACACCCTGGTGGGGTGCTCTGTGTATGGCTGGGACTGGTCACATGCTCTGACTCCATGGTTAGTGATGTCAGAGGTGTGTCAGCCTCAGAAGCTTACATAAGGCACAGCACTGTGTTCAAAAGTTAGTTGCTGCAAAGTTGATGTGGAGTTGCAAAGTAGTTGGTTGCTGAGTGTTGCTGGAAAGCTCTTGTCAGAGCTGAGGAGGAGTTCTGTCAGTTATGTTATAGTAACTCCATGGGAGGCTGTGTCCAGGGACCTGGCACAGGACAGTGATTCCTGCGGGAATAGTGAATCCCTGATCTAGGTGATATACCTATCAAAAGGGAGCACTGGCGAGATGAGCGGCTGAAGATACTCCTTGTGGAGGGCAGTTGCCCTGCCGTGTCAATAAAGATGAGTTCAGCCAGAAACCCTCTCGTGTATCTATCTGGAATGAGTGTACAGAGAGGAGCACCACGGAGGAGTTCCTCGCCAGGATCATCCCCCCCTCCCCCCTCCCCCCCCTTCATTTTTCCTGTCTTGCCTTCAAATACTTTCTGGGCAAGCTACCCGTCTATCTGAACAAGCTCCTCACCCCTACCACATAGCACTTATCATCTGAGATCTGACTTCAAAAGACTGTTCATGGTCCCAAGGCTCAACAAAGTATTGGGCCGCTCTTCCTTCTCTTACCTAGCACCCCAAAACTGGAACAGTCTACCGGAGACTCTCACATCCACCACCAGTTTAAGTTCTTTCAAAACTAAAGCTGCCTCACATTTTAATCTGGTCTGTAACTGTTACATACGCCTATAATATATATTATCTCTAACTGTGTATGCAATGTCTTGTATGTAATGTATAACCCTGTTCACTTATGTAACTGTATTTGTAACCATGTATTATTTGTCATCATAACTATGTCCAGGTTATACTTGAAAACGAGAGGTAACTCTCAATGTGTTACTTCCTGGTAACACATTTTATAAATAAATAATAAATAATTAACTTCTTCTCAACCCCTTGGCTGCCAATAGGGTTGAAATTAAACCTTTCTTTGCCTCTAACTTCTTGTTGAGGCCCCCTGGCAACAAAAGGATTAAATGGTACAGTAAAAATTACTTTTAATATTTCCAGCTGTGTCCATTTTGATAGACCAGAGAGGAGAAACCTGAGAAGACAAGAGCAAAATATGGTGGGGAGGCCCGATGTGAAACCTATGAGTGCCACATAACATTTGGACAACCTCATATTAAGTGCACCAACAGTTCCATTAGTTAGTGACTGCGCAGTCACCATTATTAGGTTCTCCCCAAAAAGGGAGTGGACATATTGCGTGGGGATTGTTGGACACGGGGTGGGGTCACCCAGTGTTGAGGGAAGCGTCCTGCTAGTGTCTCCTCCAGAGAGGGACACCCGTCATTCTGTGTATGGTAATTGTGTCTTATGTTCCCAAGTAAAGGTATTAGTTATCATACCTATGGTGTGTGAGTTTTTGTATGTGTCCTGCGAGGAACAATTCCTGCTCTGCTAGGAACCATCACAGGTGGAGGCGCTGCACCGAGTACAAGGTTACTCATAATATAATTGGTTCCCCGTGGCGGAAGCTCAGCCCTCCTGTGAGCCTAACAGGTAAGCACCACACCTGGTAACACTGTATGTTCTCTGCACCCACACTATATCTGAGATTGGGTGGGGGAATACCCGTTACACTATGTACAAACAGGAGGTTCAATTCAATATTCCCATAACCTATATTTACTCCCCCCCCCCCCCCAGAGGGTTCCCCTTGGAAACCTCAGTCTCCGCTGGGAGATTTATATGGTCCAGAGACGGTCCATGATCTCGGCGCGGGGGAAAGGTAATGAGCGAGAACGATGGGGGGGGGAGGGGGTCCAGCGTCAGGCACAACCCCCAGGGAAAAAAACCAAAGGCCATTGAAGGTATTTTCCGGCCAGGTATGAAAAGAAACAGATCTGACAGTTGAGATTCAGGATAGATGTCCTCCCCTCAGGTGCCCAAATATCTCCCCCTCCTTGCAGATTTGGGGGTACTCCTTCTCGGGGCCCCGAGAATGTCCCGAGATTCGTTAGGAGAGCTCTTCCGACCCCCCTCTTCCTCGGGAGCATAGAGCGCAGACGGATCCACCACAGAGACAACCCCCCCACCCCGGGGGCGCCGACCGGTAAGTGCCAGCTCGACACTCTCCGGAAGACACTCCCAAATATTGGGGAGAGAAGCTGGGCCCCAGCGGACAAGGTAGGGACAGGGTATTAGCGGAGGGGGCAGGAGCGGAGGGGGCAGGAATGGGGGTGGGGGGACAGGAGCAGGGGGGACAGCAAGGGATATGCGGCGATCGCAACTTGAACCGGACAAGGGGGGGTGGGGGAAGGGCCAACAAGGGGGGGGGCGACCGTCCATCCAGAGCGGCATCCATGTGACCAGTAGTAGAGGGGCAAGGCGGGAAGAACACCAGGGGAGCCCGTGGTAGGAGGAGGCAGGCCAGGAGCAAGCCAAGCAAGAGCAACCCTTCCCCTCCAGCCGGATGGGGACCGGATAGAGAGGTGTTAATGGTGCTCTCATGTGGCTCTCAATTCCGGGCGGCCCAGGGCTATGGTGGTGGCATCTGATTCTTTATCAGGACTCCAGGGGCTGGAGGTAATAGATGAGGCAAAGCAGCTCCGGGGGCGGTGGTGTTCTTATTCTGGTTCCTGGCTGTTAAGACTCCGTGGTTCTGGGGACTCTCTGAGAGGCGATTGTGGGTTGTGTTTCAACCGCAGTGACGAATAAAATGGGCAGTGCAGCACAAGATGGGTCCGGTCTCGTGTACATCAGTGAAAGCAATGCTAAAGGCAAACGCAAGCAAGCACAGCGCTGCATTCCCACCCAGCACAGCACGTTATCAAAACAACAAGAACAGCCGCAACGTCAGAAAGAAGAAAAAAAAACCTCGCGACGGAACTTAAACAACATCTTTTTATTCATTTGACAAGAAAAAAATGCTTTTATTTATATATATATATATATTTTTTTTGTCGCTTTAATTCGTCATGTCATTTATTCAGACCAACACCGTAGAACGCGCTAAATCAGAAACGGACCACTTTCAAAGGCATCCGACACACACGTGCATAGAAAATGTATGCATATGGAAATACAAACAGCGGCCACTATTTCAGAAAACGCGCCTATGGAATTTTATAGCGCCAAAAGCGGGGGAGATTATTGCGACTTCAATAATGCATTGAATTATTGGGATGCATGGGAGATTTTTGCGACTTCAATAATGCATCTTACCTGTAAGATGGCGGCGTTGACATTGTAAACCAGCATGTGAAAACGACGGAGCGAAATAACGCTTTCAGCCGCAGTGTTGAATAAAATGGGCGGTACAACGCCAACATGCTCCGTACACAGGTACATAAGTAAAGCAATTCTAAAGACAAACGCATACAACGCGTAGCGTTTCAGCCTTGCACATATCGGTGTCAAAACAAGCAGAGCGGACGCAAAAGACAGAAAGAAGAGAAAAACGGTACTTTAAAGCACCGCAATTGATTCGTTTGACAAGACAAAAAAAAGTTATTTATCATGGGGTTTATTCACACCAACTCCATAGAATGCGCTAAATCTGAACTGGATATCTTTGAAATGCAGCCTACACAGACGAGCATAGAAAAAAGTCTGTATGTGGAAATACAGCCACTGGCCGCCCTTTCAGAAACGGCACCTTTGGAGTTTTATATCGCTGGCAGTGGGGAACATTATTTCGACCTCAATAATACTTTGATTTACATTACATGTAAGATCGTCAAACAGGACAACACGCCGATTGCTGATGGAGCACGCGTGAGTCTAATCAATTATCCGATAGCAACACTTTTCAATCAGTTAGATGTGACTTTGGGGGACAGACTCATATCGCAATCCAATAATCTGTACGCATATCGGGCGTATATTAAAACAATTCTGAACTATAGCGCTGATGCATTATCCACGCAGTTTACCACCGGTTTATTTTACAAGGATACAGCCGGGAAACACAAAACCCGCACAGTGGGGGGTGATAACCAGGGCTTTACAAAACGCGCCCAAATGACAGAGCGTGGTAAAGCCGTAGAATTACTAGGGCATCTACATAGCGGTATATTTTTTCAAGAGAAGCTTATACTGAACAGTCTGGACTTAAAAATTAAACTCACTAGAAATAAAGATACATTTTGTTTAATGTCTGCTGAGGCTGAGCCGTTTAAGATTCAAATTCTAAACGCATCGCTGTTTATCAAAAGGGTGCAAATTGCGCCGACGGTACGCATAGGTCATGCGCAGGGGCTTTTAACCGGCAACGCGAAATACCCTATCGACCGTGTGGGGATGAAAATTTATAGCATCGCGGTCGGAAGCCGCGTATGCAATCTAGAAAACCTGTTTTTGGGTCAGTTACCCAAACTGGTCATTATAGGATTCGTTGATAATGACGCGTTTTCTGGTGCTTACGATAAAACCCCCCTTTGTTTCAAACACAACCATGTGAATTTTGCAGCCCTGTATTTAGACGGCGAACAAATACCGACAAAACCGTTTCAACCAGACTTTGAGAATGCTAATTCTATTAGAGAATATATGGCACTGGTACAAATAGCCGGTAAACAAAATGCAGACGCCGGTTTTCTCATTAATCGTGAAGAGTATGTTGAGGGGTACACGCTGTTTGCGTTTGATTTGTCACCAGATCAGGAGCGCGGTGGACACTTTTCACTAATTCGCAATGGAAACCTGAGGGCTGAAATACGCTTTTCAAGGGCACTGGATAGAACCGTTAATATTATTGTGTACGGCGTTTTTGATAACGTTATTGAGATAAACCAGAGAAGGGAGGTGTTATATGACTTTCTCTGAATAAAAAAAGAATGAATACCGTTCAAATAACGCAGCTTTTAAGCGCCAATCGATACACCCGAGGAATGTTTCAAGGAGTTTACCCCTGCGATTTATTACCCTGTCGCTCACTGACAAGTGCACCCTCTAGCTACATCATAAATACACATCTTCATAATGGACCTGGTGAACACTGGTTGGCGATTTTTTTTGATACAGAAGGTTCTGGACATTTTTTCGACTCATACGGATTATCACCAAAAAAGTGAGCTCTTTCCTAAAGAAATTTTACAATTTTTAAATACGAACGTGAAACGTATAACGTTTCAGAACGCACAATTGCAAGATACTTTGTCATCTGTCTGTGGTGGATTTTGTATTTTTTTCATTCATCATATGTGTAAAGGTTTAACATTTGAAGATGTCTTAAAAAGTTTCACTAATGATTTTAGAAAAAATTACCGCATAGTCGCTAGTTTTGTGAGAAAGCGTATGCGCCATTTAAAACGGCGATATGTACACATTGACTGTTCACAGAATTGTGTGGCCTGTTATAAAAATATATAATGCCATTTTAAAAAAAACATGTGCCTGATGTGTACTGTGTAATAAAAGCCTAATTATATTATACAATGCCAACAATGCCTCGGTTTATTTTTATTTTTATGGTCTTTTACCGCACTTTGATAATATAGATAAGTTAGAGCAAAATAAATAAATAAATAAAAATATATATGTAGCGGTCATGTAAAATGCCTACAGTCATCTCTCCTGTTGGCAGTAAGGCCTGGTAAGTGTGGGCATGCCAGCAGTAATTATGGAGGTTTCCCCTCACACCCTGGTGGGGTGCTCTGTGTATGGCTGGGACTGGTCACATGCTCTGACTCCATGGTTAGTGATGTCAGAGATGTGTCAGCCTCAGAAGCTTACATAAGGCACAGCACTGTGTTCTAAAGTTAGTTGCTGTGGAGTTGATGTGGAGTTGCAAAGTAGTTGGTTGCTGAGTGTTGCTGGAAAGCTCTTGTCAGAGCTGAGGAGGAGTTCTGTCAGTTATGTTATAGTAACTCCATGGGAGGCTGTGTCCAGGGACCTGGCAGAGGACAGTGATTCCTGCGGGAATAGTGAATCCCTGATCTGGGTGACAAACCTAACTAAAGGGAGCACTGGCGAGATGAGCGGCTGAAGATACTCCTTGTGGAGGGCAGTTGCCCTGCCGTGTCAATAAAGATGAGTTCAGCCAGAAACCCTCTCGTGTATCTATCTGGAATGAGTGTACAGAGAGGAGCACCACGGAGGAGTTCCTCGCCAGGATCATCCCCTTGCGGACGCAGGGACCCTGGTGAGGTGGAGGCGCTGCACTGGAACTAGGTGAGACTCAGCACACTACCTCAGCTGCCTGTCTGACGGGTTCTCCCCACACACCATCATGCGGGAGACTCAGGAGTCCTGTAGCCAGCAGGTGCACCATATGACATATCCACACTGTAATGGGGTCCGGTTAGACCACAGGGGCCAATGTGAGATTGGGTGGGTCAGACCGGGCCAGAAACACCGTTACATTTGGAGGCGAGCTGCTGAGATCAGATCCGTCAACAGGACAGGCTTTTAGCTAGGTCACTTGGAAACAGGGAGAGTGTCGGCTGCCACTTTGTGCTGCGTAGGGACGGACCTAGGGGTGGTCAGGGGGCTGACGGGATATTGTCAGTTCGCAGGGACAACCTAGGGGCCTGAAGGGAGTGAGGGGTCTGGAGTGGGCTATAGCTGACCGAGTCACCTTGAGGCAGTGCTAGTTGGTAGGATGCCAGAAGGGACAGCCTGTTAACTTGGTCAGGAGTCCTGGAGAGGGTCTGCGCTAGGCTGACCAAGACAGGTAGACGCCCCAAGTACTGCATGGCAGAGCCAGCCAGAGTACCTAGCCATTCCAGACACTCACCGTAGGGAGCACAGACTGGGAGGAAGGAGTTACAGCAGACACTGAGAGAGTGAGCCTAGCCTGAGGTAGTGCAACACTGGGTCACACCTAGATAGGGTACACATGTGGTGGTGCATCTGAGCTAATCTTTATTGTACCGGTGTGGTGGCTGCCCCGCAGAGTGGAGCCTCATGTACGACAACTGTTATGAGAGAGTGGAGGATCCGCGTGGCGCGGAGAACGTAAAATGGCGGACAGAGGCTGATGGGGAGGGCACCCGTGGCGTGCAACCCACTGAAGAGCAGACTGTCGCTGAATTGTCCTTAACGAGTTTGCTCTGGAGCGGAGCAAAGGCCGTGGCTGCCCCGTTTTTATCCTGCCTGGGACAGCGAGGGGCCACCCTTGAAGAGTGTGAAGAAATTGTTGTAATTGGGGGAGAACCCCGTGAGGAGAGCAAACAGATGGACTTTTTGGGCGCCAAAACCAACCAAAATGGCGGTTCCCGCTTGCTAGGGAAACCGCATGGGCCAGGCGCAGAAAAAATGGCTGCTGCAGGACTTGCACAGAGCTGGCCGGGAATGGCGCGAACAGCAGAGCCCCGCCCTGATGGGGGGCATGGCGCGAAAGCTATGGCTGCGCCGGGATGGACAGTGACTAATTCAGCCCCTGTGCTGAGTCAACCGTTGAGTTTATGGGACCCTCCCCTGATTTCTACCAGGGGGAGTGACTTTCAATTATGGCCTGTGGGGATGCACCCACTGGGCCCAGGGACTGATATCCAGACGGCGCCACTACAAAAAGTAGTTCCGGCCGGGGAGGTGATTTGCAAGCAAAGGTACCTTGTGCAAAAAGCTGCTGCAAGGAGAAGGCGGGAACTAGCCGCGGGAGAGGACTCCAGCTCTGGGGAGGAAATTGGCGCGAAAACGCAGACCGCGCCCACCAGGACTGAGAGAGGTGCGGCCTTAATTAAGGGGCATGATATTCCCCTGTGGGACCCGCCCATTATTGCAACCCCTGGGGGCGGGTTCCAACTCTGTCAGAGAAGGGAGGAGCCGAAGCAGGGAGTGGCGGATCCAGCAACTTCCACCAGTCAGTTGCGAGGAACCACAGAGAAGGAGAGACCTGTACAGGAAGTGACTCCTGTACCAAGAATGGCCTGCTCCTCCACTGTGGGCACTATGGTCTCCACCCAGCCCTACTCAGTGCCCGGCGGGGTGCTGGTGGTGAGGGTGGCCAATACAGAGACGGTAGTCGGGCTCTGCCTACAATGCGGGCTGCCCGGAGGTACAGTGAATACGATGGCACGTTGCCCTCATTGCGGGACTTTGTATCTCCAATGTGAGATTGGGTGGGTCAGACCGGGCCAGAAATACCGTTACATTTGGAGGCGCTGCTGAGATCAGATCCGTCAACAGGACAGGCTTTTAGCTAGGTCACTTGGAAACAGGGAGAAGTGTCTGCTGCCACTTTGTGCTGCGTAGGGACGGACCTAGGGGTGGTCAGGGGGCTGACGGGATATTGTCAGTTCGCAGGGACAACCTAGGGGCCTGAAAGGAGTGAGGGGTCTGGAGCGGGCTATAGCTGACCGAGTCACCTTGAGGCAGTGCTAGTTGGTAGGATGCCAGAAGGGACAGCCTGTTAACTTGGTCAGGAGTCCTGGAGAGGGTCTGCGCTAGGCTGACCAAGATAGGTAGACGCCCCAAGTACTGCATGGCAGAGCCAGCCAGAGTACCTAGCCATTCCAGACACTCACCGTAGGGAGCACAGACTGGGAGGAAGGAGTCACAGCAGACACTGAGAGAGTGAGCCTAGCCTGAGGTAGTGCAACACTGGGTCACACCTAGATAAGGTACACATGTGGTGGTGCATCTGAGCTAATCTTTATTGTACCGGTGTGGTGGCTGCCCCGCAGAGTGGAGCCTCATGTACGACAACTGTTATGAGAGAGTGGAGGATCCGCGTGGCGCGGAGAAAGTAAAATGGCGGACAGAGGCTGATGGGGAGGGCACCTGTGGCGTGCAACCCACTGAAGAGCAGACTGTCGCTGAATTGTCCTTAACGAGTTTGCTCTGGAGCGGAGCAAAGGCCGTGGCTGCCCCGTTTTTATCCTGCCTGGGACAGCGAGGGGCCACCTTGGAAGAGTGTGAGGAAATTGTCATAATTGGGGGAGAACCCCGTGAGGAGAGCAAACAGATGGACTTTTTGGGCTCAAAAGTCAACCAAAATGGCGGTTCCCGCTTGCTAGGGAAACCGCATGGGACAGTTACAGAAAAAATGGCTGCTGCAGGACTTGCACAGAGCTGGCCGGGAATGGCGCGAACAGCAGAGCCCCGCCCTGATGGGGGGCATGGCGCGAAAGCTATGGCTGCGCCGGGATGGACAGTGACTAATTCAGCCCCTGTGCTGAGTCAACCGTTGAGTTTATGGGACCCTCCCCTGATTTCTACCAGGGGGAGTGACTTTCAATTATGGCCTGTGGGGATGCACCCACTGGGCCCAGGAACTGATATCCAGACGGCGCCACTACAAAAAGTAGTTCCGGCCGGGGAGGTGATTTGCAAGCAAAGGTACCTTGTGCAAAAAGCTGCTGCAAGGAGAAGGCGGGAACTAGCCGCGGGAAAGGACTCCAGCTCTGGGGAGGAAATTGGCGCGAAAACGCAGACCGCGCCCACCAGGACTGAGAGAGGTGCGGCCTTAATTAAGGGGCATGATATTCCCCTGTGGGACCCGCCCATTATTGCAACCCCTGGGGGCGGGTTCCAACTCTGTCAGAGAAGGGAGGAGCCGACGCAGGGAGTGGCGGATCCAGCAACTTCCACCAGTCAGTTGCGAGGAACCACAGAGAAGGAGAGACCTGTACAGGAAGTGACTCCTGTACCAAGAATGG